>VBVR01000103.1:0-78573 GCA_011638315.1 Tetramorium parvispinum | reverse complement strand
ACAATTAATTACTCGATAACTATTGCGAATTTTATAAAATGGTACATGACTTTTCTTCTCGATTTGACCCGCTCTACCACCAACTTTCGTGTGGGTCATTTTGTTTCTGACACCCTGTATAGTAGCGTAAATACACATACACGGAAAAAATAAGTTCATTAAATTTTGTCCACTTGAAATATCTCAATTTTTAGAAATTTGAAAATATTGTAATTACAAAAGTTCTACCTCCATTTTTTAAAATGGCATACATATAAAATTATTTGCATTCTTCATAAGATATGTGATATATAGAATCACCATTTTTTATATTATTAGCAATCACACCTAGCTTGGTTCGTTAGCCCAACTTTATTGTTTACTTTGATTTTAAAAAATTTTAGAAACTTGAGTATTATTTTATTTTGTTTATTGTTATTATTAGAATATCAATACAACTTTTGTAATTACAATATTTTCAAATTTCTAAAAGTAGAGATATTTCAAGTGGACAAAATTATTGCTCCACTCTGTATATATCGATTTATACTTTAAGAAATAAGAATGAAAAAGAAAATGCTCCACTCTGTATATATCGATTTATACCTTAAGAAATAAAAATGAAAAAGAAAATGTTACTTTTCAATTAAATATTCTCTGGAAGGAGAACGAAATGATCGATAAAAATCAAGATTGTGTAAAAATTGATTGTTTGTGTGACTCCTTTTTCGTTAAGAATGTTTAATTAAAAAATATAAAATGTCTTATTTTAATTTCTTCTAAATTGATTCGATATTTCAGAAGAATTTATTTTACTTAATAAATTATCTCCGAAGCGTTACCGACAACATAAAATGTAAACCTATTCTCTAACGTAGTGCGATAACTCTATGGGAGTTCATTAAAGACGCTATTTGCTTTGGTTATCCACACCTGTCTCAAAAGGCAGGTTGCAGACCTGCTGAAAAGGATACTTTCATAGACGCTTCAACCGTAAACGTATGTACGGTGTCTAACAACCTAGGCGACTGATTACAAACATTGGGTAGCCCTCTCATACGACGCTTCTCGCAGTCTAGCGTATCTAATGATGACGGCTTTTGCTATATTACCTTTGAACACGACGAGGGTCTTTATACCGCGCCTCCCATCTTCATTCAACCATTTGACATTTCTGCTGTTCGTCAATGGATTTAATTAGCGCGGAGAGTCGGGATTGAAGGCTCGTATGCACTTTGAGACTGAAGTACCTCCCTCGAAGCTTACGCATTCCCTAATTCTGCCTGTGAGACAATCGACGTAGGTTGACTTGTAAATATTACAGATATCTGATATCCGTTAGTAATCAATTGCTGTAAGCAAATAAATGGTTTTACCAGATACGTTAATTTCATGATAGCGAGAAGCCGGATCTAATTTACTTGTTAATGGATATAATTAATCAATTATAAACTGTGTAATCCGATGAGACAATCACGCTACGTAGATATTAAGTTTTCATGCATGCTGCAACATAATTAACTGAAATAGAATTGGAGTAGCATCACAATTTAGAGGGAGAGAAAGGGGGTTCGGGAGGGAGGAAAAGGGTGGTAAGCGAACGAACGAATGAGTGAGTGAGTGAGTGAGTGAGAAAGGGAATATAAACTCCCATAGAATCAAACAATGCGGATAATAATAATACATAGAAATAGATGTCTAATTTGATAATTTGATGATAATTATATAAATATATTCAATATTAGTGATTCTATACTGTTGTTCATTCTTCCACTTTAATAATTATCGATTTATGCCTTTGACGTAATATGATTTTGCAATACGTTAGCTGTAATATAATGATAATGAAATTGGTCGATAGAAATAAACATACTATTTATGAACGAATAATTTTGCCTGTATAGTAAATTTATATTAAAAAAAGTATTTCTTACGAAGTTTCTAATTGTCAAGTAAATGTCAAAAAGAATCAGATATTAATGAAATTTAATATATTTTTAATTATATATCGTATATCAAGTTTATAAGCACATCCTTCCTAGCAAAATGTGCATATATCCTTTTTAGAATATTTTTATTTTTTTGTAACCATTTATGTTACTTCTAACTTGTGTTGTGCACGTTGTGTTCCGAATCAGAAAGGACAGCATTGTCGGCACGACCCATGTAAAAGCGACGGGTGCACTATATAAATCATATTCCTTACACAATGCTTGAGCAGAGGTATGGTAACGTATGCTCTTGCCAGCTCTGAAAAAAATATCCTGCAGGGCAAAAGAAATAACAGCAAGTTACGTTTTCCTCTTGCAAAGGAAATAGATTTATTATATTATATATTGTTAATTAACTTGGGCACGCTTGTTTGTTTCTTTTATATAATTCATAATAATAGAGTGTGCAATACAGCAAAGATATTCGATATTTTTCTCTTTTATGTGCATATCAACATTATGAATTTTATATGAAAATACAAACTTTCTGCATAGGCAATTGATTCATTTTCAGACAATATTGTAACATAAGATCTCGCGATATATTTCCTTCAGAATAACATAGTTTTCAATATTTTCGCGCAAAGAAAGATGTTTCCAATGTATTGTACTATATAAAATCAGAAAAATATAATATATCGGAAAGAGAGAATAATCTACATATTTAAAATTTTTAATTTATTTTGTGGCTCACTTCAACCGAGTTACTTAATAATTTTATATCGCATTTAATCCTTTGAGATCCGATAACTCTTTAAAGAGCCAGGGCATTTATTTTACCGACTTTTAAATTTCATAAAAAAAACATTATATTTAAATATTATTCATTTAAATAAAATTTTTCCTCTCGGCAAAAAAAGCCGATCCTCAAAGAGTTAAACAAATCATGCGATCTCTCAGGTAATTAAACATCCTTATATTGCTGAAATAGACAAAGTTTATCGCTTTTAAAGGCACGAATTCTGTCGTAAATCTGTAGTCGTTATTACCTAAGCGCGAAAATCGGAGATTTAGATTATAGTATCGCAAACGACGTTATTCACTCTCTCTTTCCTGTGTATGGCCAAGAGTTTACGCGCATACGTTCTAACTCCCCGGATCGGTAAGCGTAGTTTTGCCGGAACGACCTCAGAGCCGCGTAAAAGCGACACGGTCCGCGCCGTGTGTAAATCAAATCCCGAACACGGTGCTCGCCCCGTGCAGTACCCTATCCTAGCGTTCGCCAGCCACCTCGATGTCCCTCCATATTCCGCCCCCCCCCCCAGCAAACACGAGGGCGAGCGTGCGCGCACTTGTTTAATGTACAAAAGGCAGAATGCACCCGGGAGAAGTATTCCCATTATATCGCTTTGGCCGGGCCGGGACCGGGTCCTATTGCGGGATCGCGGTTTTACTGTATAGCGCGGCCTGTCCGAATGGAAAGAGCATGATGTGTGTAAACACACGCGTTCGAGCATAGCTCGGGCACAGTCACGCAGGCCAGGTCCGCTTGACTCGACAGCAGGGTCATACGGGCAATCGCCTGAATCCCGTCCGATTCGATATAAAGGACCGTGAACCCGATTGCCTATACGAAGGCCATATACGTATTGGTATACGCCGATAAAATCATCGGGCAGTTTTCCAATATCAGTAATGCAGACATTCGATTCGATCGATGTCGTAAAACTGCCGCTCGCCCCCTCCCCACCACCCCCGCGCCGAAAAACAGCCACGGAAAATAGCTTGTTAACTCCTCGATCTCCATCTCTTAAGGGATATCATTACGTACGTAATGGGATGTATAAATTTTTGGGAAAATTCAAATAATCGCCGCCGTCCTTTCCCTGCGGCGTCGTATTTCTCCCCGCCAGTCAAGTAAAGTAAATAAATGCATCAGTATTATACTCAGGGGTCTAATGTACAGAGATTTTACGGTTAACTTGCAGCAACATCGCGCAATGGTACACGCTGTTTTATTTTACAGTCAACTGTGTAACTTCATAAATGTTTGCGGACGCAAATTTCATCCACGTGTGTGCATAAACATGCGTGCGACCAGCGAAAACGAGAAGTTCTTTTTGATCGAAATTTAAACGTGAATTTCACCACCCTAATAGTAACCCGTTTTTTGAGTTCATTTTAAGGTGGACGTGCAAACAGTGCTGAAAAAAGTGTCGAAATTTGAAAAGTGGCAATTAACGTCGCGAAAAATTATAATCTCGAAATTTGAGAAAAATAACAATGTCCCGAAAAATTATACTATGTAATTTTTCGGGACATTGTTTTAGTTTTCAATTATCAGGATTATGATTTTTTGGAACTTTGCATATCCATCAACTTTAATGTACGTAAACGTTCGTAAATGTAATCGTATACTTTTATGCTTTTACATGCACTGAGAGAAAAAATAGAGTTACTTTTGGACTCAATCACAATTTTATAATATTTCTAATGATAATTATGGTTAACATAATGATGTATATATTTAAGTTAATCATATTTCGTGTTAGAAATATTATAAAATTATGACTGTATCTAAAAGTAACTACATTTTTCTCTCACAATCAGTGTGGTCTCATGAAAAAAAACGCTCACACAAGTGCATGTACTGACTATACATTACAATGCAGATTATTTGAATATAATCAGTGATATAATTCAACGTTTAGAAATAATCTGTGCGACCGGCTCTTAATCCTCTTTATCAGATCAAACCGAAGGGAGAATTCGTAGGAATTGCATCGAGAATGTAACAACGTCACCCAATTATACATACGAAGCACACAATGCGCATCCGCGCACGTTTCATAATTGGCCATGCTCGAGTGATACATGTTCTGTTTATAGGATGATAGCGGCGGGATGATACGGCGGAACAGAAAGCGGCGGATTCGGCGTGGCGTAATTGGCGTCGTGAAGAGGAAAACGAGAGGATGGAAGGTCGGTATAGATGCTGGAAGTATCTCCGTGGCCGCGCCGGGAAGGCAGCCGGTTTCCACTGTTTATACATGTGCGGTTGCAGGCATAACAGTCGTTAGGTAAGTTTGGCTCCATTGTGTCTGTGCATGCCGCGTTTGTACACGTTAGTCTACGGATTACGCTCCCCTGCGCCCGGGCTACCGCATTGCGAGGTAGTACAATTTTCGCGCACACCGAGCCAAGGGCGAGTGACGCGAACGAATCGGTAGGGACCGCGAAGTGCCACCGGCGCTGAGGTTTAGACTTATCGATCTAAGCTGGAATAGTTTGGATCGGGTCACCGAGCAGGACGAAAGCCCGCGCGCTTCTTGCAAAGCCGCCGGAAACGTCAGCGAAAACGCCGCGCGCGTACCGGCGCGCAATTCATGCACACGCGAGGAAATGCACGCGAGTTTCTTTCATGAAGAAAAGTACAACGTAATTTAAGCATTATTCTGTTCACGTAAAACGCAGCGCCGCTTCTTCCGTACGCCATGCATACAAATTCCGTAATGTACGATTATTATAGAATATAGGGATGCATCCTCCGCTGCAAGGGGGCGATAATATCGTAATACATTGCCCACGCGTATATAAGTCTGCGTTATCTGACGCGTCGGGAAATAATGTGTGCTGTTGCGCATTAGCCCTTGGAGGATAAACACAAGGTATCAGTTGACATCCGCGATTTAACGTTGCAGATAAAAGTTAATTAGACCTATTCGATCGTATATCATACAAAAACGGCTTATTTAAGCTAATAGAACATCACTTCCGCGAAAACCGCCCGAAAAAAGCGCCCGGATAAAAGTTCACACAATACTGTACGATATTTCAATGCGAAATCTCTCATTCATTATCCCTATTTACGTCAATTTCGTTTATTGTAGCGTAGAAATACGTGGCAGTTATCTAAAATTTTTTGAACGAAGTGAAAAAGAAGTATCGCGAGATAAATTTCCAATCTGCGAATCCGGCGCGGATATACCGTGATATACGCGAAGAGAAGGAGCTAATTCACTATTGGAATAAAATGTGCACGCGTCAGTTAGTATTCCTATTATTCTCCGCAGTCTTACGTATCGGAAAAATATTAATTAGTCTCTTTTGCTGGATGCACGCGGATGAACGCGGCTCCCACAAAGAGTTACAATAACGCAGTTACAATGTGAAAGTCGGCGCCGCTCGTTTCGTTTCCTATTGTAATAACCGCGCCTTTGATCAGAGCTACGAATTGTTCAATCGATGATAAGTAAGTAAGCCGTGCTGCTGCGCCCTTCCGCGCGATCCGATCGTGCGGTAATGGCTAATCTCCCTTGCGAAAACGGTCGATATGGCTGTTAGAAATGATAATAACTGCGCACTTGGGAAGTTCTACCTTACCTTGGATTATGCAATTGGCTTGGCTCTATCTGAGCGGCTTAACCGTGGCCTGCACAAATATATAGGTCTGCAGATACGAACGGATATGAATATAAATAGATATGCCTAGTACACCTAGTACGCCTCTACAAAGCTATTTACTCCGAGAGAACTTTGGAACGTTATTCGATTCGCCGTTAACACTTGTCGCCCTATATCATAACTTGTACTTTCATAGAAGGGACGGTATGAATTTAAAATGCGACCGCATTCCCGAGTCGCCCGTCGCGGCACGCGACGATACGTCATTACTCTTCGTCACGATCTACTCCCAAGTAATGTACCTATAACCTAATCACAGGAAAATTTTCGAAGCAATTTACGAATGAAAATTAATCATCCTTGCAACGTGATCGTTTGCGAGCACGCAACGTGTATCGAAAGCGTCAAATAGGTCTATTTCGGTCATGTCCCGATCATCGCAGCGAAGCTATACGGTTTCGATGTTAATTTACATGTACTGCAGATATCTCCTATTAACAATCAGTCTAAATAGATTTTACGCTACATATCATATATGTATATATATATATATATATATATGTGTGTGTGCATATTAAATTATTCATATAAAACTATTTTCGTCTACTATCGCAGCTCCTAATTTGAAGTTTAAAATTTAAACTTTATTCGCAAAACCGTGAATATACACGTGGTCATTTTTCATTTTAGATAAAACGTGAATTTCCTTAAATCCGCGTTGAAGTTGCCTAAGCACCATTTTCTGCGCGTTCGCTTTGTTGAACTGGCGATTACTCGCAAGTAATTTTTATTAATTAATCCGACTTTATGATGAATTAATGACCCATCTGGGCTGGATGAACTATTCCATCCTAGAACGTTACCATTTCCCATATCCATCTTCATTTTAGTTTCATCATGATCGTCCCTCCAGAATTTCATCGTCATTATTTAATAATTTGGAGCTTTACTTCACCATTTCAATATAACATTATAGTGAAACAAACATACATATTTTTTACACTTCTTATAACAATTTATTGATAATTTCATCATTTTATATATATACGTTTGTATATGTTTAAAAAATATATCAAACGGTTACACTCGAATATTTCCAATACATTTCATTTTATCGTTTATTAACATATATTCATAATTAATATCGATAGAAATATGTGAAGTGGTTAATTTAACGAACGCTTCATTAAATGATGCACATTCACTGTCAGTGATATCAGACTGATATAGCATTTAATCTATGTTAGATTTACAATTAATTTGCAATTATTAATATTATATATCGTCTGATGAAATATTGCTTGATATTTTCATTTAGATCTTTCTAAATAGCATGCTTTATCGTTGAGCATTGGACTTAGTGTTAGTTGAACTTATGTATTTTAACAAGTATTATTAATTTTGTTAAAAATTAGATGCTGTTGCGCAATCAATAATAGATTGTCGAACAACAGATGTGCTAAGTACAATGATAAATTGCTCACGGAGAAATTTAAACTTTATTTTGCCAAACGGCAAGCAAATACTTAAACTGCACGGAAAGCTACGAAGGATAATCTGGCCGCGCTTTTACTCGATCGATTCCTCGTCGAAAGAGCCACAAACGTTGGCATCGGTGTGAGATGTAAATTTTGCGTGAAACTCCTTCGCTTGGGGGACAGCAAGTGAGAAAACAATGCTGTGCGAAGAACATAAGCTCCGGCTTGAGCCAACAAAACTAGCAAGCGAAAGAAGGGGCGATTAAGCGGTTTACGCTGTAGCCGATAGCTTTATGAAAGTGGAAGTGCGTATATTCTCGTTGAAGAGAACGTTACCATTTGTAGCAACGCCCTTTTTTTCCATGCGATCACAGGCAGTCTTGAAGATAATTTTCTTTAAGAAATCGTTTTCACGAAATACACCTTGCTGCCTTTTTCCGCGAGAATACAAATAAAAAATGTTGGATTTAAGACAGCTCGTTACAAGCGATAAGCGGCAGACGATCCTTTTTCATAGTTCCCCTCATCGCTCTCTTCTTTATACTCTTTCAAAGAACCAACGATCTGACATCGGTAATGAACCGACACGCGTCTACGTATATCATGTTCTGTGACGTTCGCTCGTTTTTTTCATTTGTTTTATCACGTAGGTGATCAACCTGGAGTGTTCTATAGAGACTGATTCGTATATCGCTTTGGAATTTTCTCGTATCGGTTTATTTCTCACGTGTGAAAAATTTATTTAAACGTATTTCAACATTACAAATTATTTTGCATAAATCCGAATAGTGTTTCATTTAAATTGAACGCTTGCTGATAATTTACAAACTATCGTGTAAATCGCATTATATGAATTTATATTTCATTATGTTTGATTTACTTAAGAATACATTATCGAAAATTTCAACAAATTTATTTTGACAGCTTGAATTACGCAAAGTACCATATTTGCATCGATTCAGAAAGTGTTAACGACACGATTAATTAATTGTATTTATTGGATTAATATTTGCGAAGTAAAATGATTTCTACGGTCGAGTCGCGCGTATTGTAGTAGTTGTTGATAAGCCGTGTACCGTATATCGTGTACCGATGCAAATCAATACACACTTTAACAGAGGCAGTCGGAGAACATTAATTCGCCGATACTTTTATCAGTAGTAGTGGAACATCCGTCCATATTTTTGGTAAATCCAAGCACATTAAACGAACGCTCGCGAATCGTAGGAAATTATTGATAACAGACTTTTATCACCGACGCGAAAGCTCATCGGGCGATTATTAATCAATTTTACTGCCATTCAACGTGCAATGCGGCCGGCGATCGAGTTAATGAATACTGCTAAATATACGATTATAAAGAGGCGTTCGCGAAGCCGTGTTTCATCAATAACTGTTTTCTATCTGAATTATGTAAAATAAATTCCCGCGGGCAAAGAAGATAAAATATTGTTTCAAACGAAATTATACTTGCTTTTTTTCCCATCGCCAGTCGATCTTTATATTTATATAATCGATGAACATCGACCCTTTGAATATTTTTGGCATTTCGCGCTTCATTTACTACCGGCAATGGCCGATCGCTGCGTTTTCATTCAATTTTGCCACGGTTGATTACGCAACAGCGCTGGCAGCGCGTAACCGGTTTTAATACATTTAATTACATTCGTCGCTTTGATAAACACCTCGGCAAGGCATACAAACGGATTACGTAATGGACTGCTGATAGCTACGATCCACCGAGCCGCTCCGACATAGCCGAATTTTAACACGGTGGCTAATTTATGCTAACAACGGTGGAATAAAGTAACCGGCTTATTCGCGTGATTTATTCTCCATACTCCCGCGGCGTTTGCATTCAAGTCTCGGCTTTATTAATCCAACAAATCGAGAATCAACCAAGTAATTTATATTGACACTTAAAGTTGGTTTGTCGCAAATACTTAAATATTAATAGGAAGCATTGCACTGATAATTATACTGAAAAAAAATTCTGGTTAAAAGCGGACGAATTGGAAAATCTTGTAGGGTTGATCAAATATTCTAGTTACTATAATAGAAATTCTGATTATTATAATTACGAGGACCATTCATTCTATATTGCAAAGGACAGTCCTTTATTTTAGATCTGTGGCCTTTAGATTTTTTTTTTCTTAAAAACTCACTTATGTTCTTCATTTCTGAATAGTCCTATAAAATGTCCTATTTCAGTCTTTTTTTACCTTTGCATATTTTGTGTAATGTTGAAATAAAAATGTGTTTTTATGTATGTAATTGTTTTAGTTTATAAAATTTTATTTTTTCCATACAAATATATATTCAAGGAAAAATATTAATAATATCAATAAATTTACATTGCACTTGTTTGTGGAAAAAGGGCAGGAAGCGGAGTCCTTTATTTTTCTCAAAAAAATATAGTCACCGTAATTATAACAGAACTCAATACTTTATGAGTCATAAAGTATTGAGTTCTATTTATAATAACCAGAATATTTGATCACGCCTGCAAGATTTTCTGATTCGTCCGTTTTTAACCAGAATTTTTCTCCAATGTAGAAATGTCTTATTTAAAACCGCGGAGTGTAATGTAACACGCGAGCAGATATTTCTGAAACGTGGCCACCATAAAGTCGCGATGTACCCACCATGTTGGCCCACCGGGAAGACGTTTACGTATTTCATATTCAATTACCGACGCGCACTCAATTAAGACTCGAGCGGAATCGTCTCCACCTCCGCCGTGCCGTAGTCGACGAACTTGCCGCTGGATATTATCAAAGTTTCGCCGCCCGTTTTCCGTCGGGCCCGAATCTCTACCCTTCGCGGAACAATAAAAACGCGACTGCGGAATAAATGCGTTCTCCCCCATTCATTGTGAAAACGGAGGCCGGGATGGCCTCCGTCGTGTTTCCTCCCAGCCACGCCGCGGATCTGTCGTGACCTCCATTCTGTTCGCGCCGTTTCATCCGCCTTCGCCTCCCATCCGTATCCCGTCGTTGTTGTTGTTCGTGATTCGCGCCACCCTCCCCTGACGCAAACTCGCGCCACGCGCGGAAGCGGAATAAACGCGCTGATGCGATAAAGTCCTCGCGGCGAGACCGGCGCGACGTGAGCACCCGACGCCGTGCGCGAAGTTATAAATTAATACAGATTACGCCGCGGCATTATCCACCCGCGATCTGAAACCGCACGCGAAACCGTAGAACCCGCGGCGTCGTCCGTTTTGTTTCTTGCGCGGTGGCACGGATTAAAGCTTTACGTGTTGCACGAGTTACCCGCGCCTCGTCACATCTCGCGTTTCTTTTTTTCGTTATTTCGCATTTTCTCCGTGGAAACGCAATTATTTGTCAGTTCTAATAAAAGGGCGTGATGACGTTTGTGTGATATAATACGCGATATGCGAGGTTGTTTGACCATTGTTTGAGGTACCCTCTCTGTTCGATCGACGCCAAAACGACAAAAGTTGCGAAAGTACATGATTAATGTAGATCAATATAAATGGCGATATTTAGGATTCGCCTTGACATTAAAAATGATGGTGGTAAAAACGAAAACTTTGGAGCCTGAGTAATACAACGTGATGCACCATAATTTCTAATAAAATATATAAATATAATAATTTTCTTAGAATTGTGCGGTAGAGAGATATAAAATGTTCTTTTGCTCCGTTTTACGTGCAAGAAATGCATTTGCTTAATTATTTTCAGACAATAAATTGTATCTACGTAGGTAGATGACTTACATAGCGCATGAGCAACTCTATTACTTCAGCTCTAATATGATTTACGTGGAACGCGGATTTTTTGCATTCCATAAATACGTAGCGTGATTTTCGCATTATTTGGACTAGTGCAACTGCTGCACGCTGCTCGTAAGTTATGTACATTATAGTATAGCTATTCCTTGCCAGTTTAATAATAAGTTTCCGTCATAATAATTTCGTAATTTATATTTAGCAACGTAAGGGAAAGGAGAATTAAAGTTATATCGACTTGGAGAAAAATTCAACGTAGGTCGGAGGGAAAAAAAAGTGACGGCAGTTTTGCGACAAGTCCGTGTATTCTTCTTAAAGTAGATAATCGCTGCTCTCATCATAATATTGCCCTTCGCGTTTCGAGAAATAAATAATATCTCCATTAATCATCGCATTATACAACACGCGATGTTCGTGACTACCGGATGTTGCAAAAGTAATTAGTTGCAGACGCTACTGCAATATTCTAATAAGAAAGCGGAGACAGAGGATTAATGGGTATAACGTAATTGCCAATTTTCAGAAAATTGCTCGAAGATTTATATCCTCGAATCTTTGTACTTTCACGCAGGGGGTCGAAATTCACATATTAATCATCTTCTACGATCTACAATGCGAATAACGAGTCAGCTTCACTAATCGCGAGAGGGATTTAATATTAACCGTTGCCGTATAGATCGCTTCGCGATTAGGTGATATTTTGCGTGATATAATTTTCTTTCCCCATGTAAAGTATTTAATTGCGTTGAATTTGTGTAGATGGCCGACATCACGTACAGGCCAGTGATTTCGCGTTCGTGTGCAAAGAGAAATCTAGAACGATACCTACCTCCCGCGAATGCACTTCGATATGCCCTTTCCGCGAAGAGAGGGGATTAAACGATCTGCATTAGCGTAAAGCGCAGCACGAATAACCCTCCATCGGAGTAGCACTCGACGCCCTCGCCCCCCTCCCTTTCCTCGCACACGTAACCCTATCTCTTAAGAGGCAAACGAGTCTTTCAAATCGCCCGAGCCCGGTCGCCTTATCTGGTGAATTATGTAATAACGAGTGCGGCATCTAACGAGCCATTTTTCCCCGGGACGAAACGGCTTTCCGTCGAAACAATGCGGAGAGTTGATATCCCTGTCTCACCCCTAATGCGAGGTCCTCGTAGCTTAGACGACGGCGACGAGAATGAATTCTGCGACATTTATAATGGAGATCCGGCCGCGTGCGGGTGTCGCCGTGCTTTCCGCAGTTTTCCGAGGGAAAATACTGCAGCTTCGAGGTTGCGATGTAATAATCGTAAGCCCGGCTTGTCGTCCGCGACGCTATGTCAGTAGTAAAAAGAGCGTTTTACCGAGCGTAACGGTTACCTCGGAAGCGAGCGACGCCGTGAATACGTCAGGGCCGCTTCCAGATTACGCCTTCAAGACGCTGAGTGGATCTTTCGTTGTTATTCCTTCCCGATGCTACCGTCGGTGGATGTACGAGTTAAATCGTGTCAGAAACGGAACGAAGTAACTCCAAGAGACGATAGCTCCGTCACGTAAAAAAGCTTTACAGTCGACCACGGGCTTACGTAAAAGATTGATGATCAACAACGAATAGTAGACGAGAGAGACGGTTAATATACATGACATCTTACCGATACATTTAAATTGTCTTTCCACATTTGTATTATCGAATAGCAATCCCATTAGAAGCTTCTTTTCTTGAATTGACATTATTCAAATGTATGGCACATGCCTTAGAAAGATCGATTACAGATAAAACAATTAAATGCAAATAGATTAAGTACTGTGCAGTTTAAGAATTTTATGAAGTAATAAAGGCGTCACCCTTTTCTACGCGCGTGTTTCCCTCAAACAAGATGGTCGGTAATAAAATATTTTATAGAAGGTAGTAGTTGCTTTAAGAAGTAAGTAATGTTGCCACCCAACGTGCGAAGGCTTTGCGACTTCAGTTTTAAGACGGTGTAGAGTTCCGGCGTTATTTTGTTTTACGATGACATTGACGATAAAAATAACATAAAAGTATCGATCGATACGGAAATATTGCAGATAGTAAAACGTAATTTTATGAATAAAAATGTTCATGAAAGAATAGAAATAATAATAATTCTCATTACGTGGGTGGATCATTTCGATTATGCACCTACGTGAACGGACTTAACTCGAAAAAAAAGAGAAAAAAATAACAGCATTAAAAGACGCTCTTTTTAGTTCTGTATTTCATTAAATTTTATTTTTATTTAATTATTTTATTTATTTAATTATATTTAATATATTAATACGCCAACTTAAAATATATACTAATTAATGAGAAAATAAATATAATTTATCAAGGTTTTTTTTTCAATTAATAATAAATGGTTATATTTTTGAACGAGAATTTAAATTATGAACAGTAGACTAGCAGATTTATATTTGAAATTCTTTATTGATGAGATGTCTCATTGTTCGAGCAGATCAGAATTATTGAAATTGGTAAAAAGCTCAACGTTTCAACGACGTAAAATTCTTTCATTCAAAGTCGTACGATGATTAAACGACTCCGCGATGAAACTATACGCTATATCCGACGAGAAAATTTTGAATGCATGGTACTCTTCCGTAATCCTACCGCTGAGCAGCCACTATCGTTGCCGTCGTTGTTGTTATTGTTATATTTCCCAAACACATACGCAGACATAACACTACCTAGTTTGTTAGTTCTTCGAGATCGTTAAGCAGCGTATCCCCTCGAGGTTTACTCGATTATTATCCGACAAACCCGTATGTAACATTCAAGTAACTCGATATAACTCAATGTAAGTTATTATAACATACGTGTTTGATACCGTGCACTAGTAATTCTACCTTCGCTTTTAGTTGGATAAATATACAGCCGCAGTTATATTGGGTTCGCTAATTAGTTTTCAGAAACTGTCCTTCATTTTATTTGTCGAATAAGATGCTTTCAGAATTTAATATAAAATACGACACATTGTTGCATGCCATATATCGTATAATAATGAAATAAAATAAGACTACGTTCTACATGCGTACACACAGCTCTTGTACAGGGTGTAACAAAATATGTGGAAATAATTTTACTGATGTATTCAGCACGCAAAAATAAGAAAAAAAGTTCATAGAAACGTTTGTTCCATTTGATCTTGTTTTCGAGTTATAGCCATTTTTGTATTACCGATTGTTCACTTTACTTCGCTTCACAGAAATTGCTCAAAGTGATCACCTTCTTGAATATAAACCTCTAAACATATTATTAACCTTCTGACCCATTCAAAATTATCGTATGTAGCTTATGTATGATGATGCTCCACCTCATTTTAATCGATTATCAATAGTTTTTAAATCCGTGATTTCCGAATCCGATTGATTTTTATTTGTGGAGGCAGCTGAAGCCTTTGTTTATAATACAGAACTAGCTAACGTTCCGGCAGCATATATTATTGCAGGTTGCCAACAAATTCGGACAATATCTGGCAATTTTGAATGGGTCAGAAGGTCAATAGTACTATGTTTAGAGGCTTGTATTTAAACCAAAGGTCACTTCGAGCAATTTCTATAAAGGGAAGTGAGCAACCTGTAATACAATAATAACTCGAAAACAAGATTAGATAGAACAAACGTTTATATGGACTTTTTTTCTTATTTTAGTATGCTGAATGCATCAGTGAAGTTATGCCCACATGTTCTGTTACACTCTGTAGATCTATGTTGTACTTTTGAGAAAAAAGTATTGCATATAGGAAAGATATTAATATTGCTCGCATGTGTATTCATCCTGTATACGGGCACGTAAAATACTGTTAGTTGAGTCCGTTAGGATCCATTTACTAATGCATTTTCCCAGATTACCCGTAGTATTCTCTATACAAGTTTATATTACACATATAACCTTTATTTCGCGAGTACAAATAAAAAATCCCGTTATTTCGAAATATGATCGTTAGATTCCAGGCTGCACAGTTTTGGCAAAGTACCGTAGGACAGCCAAATGGGAGGGTTCTGTAAATAGCGGCTTAATTATACGGACGCCTGTACGTACTCTGCAAAGCAAATCAGGGGTACGAAGACAGGTAACTCTGTCTGAGTCTGAACAATCCCACTGTATCTGTGTTAGCGGGAATTTTACAAATATACATATTCGTTGAGTTTTATTTGTAGGAATAAAACGAGATGCGTCCATATTGTAATTACAATAACAACGATGTTTTTTTCATTATAAAGTTACACAAATGATATAGGTTTTTATAACGTGCAAACGTTGTAAAATGTTGATTGTTACATTCCGTACATAATTTTGTTATTATTAAATTTCACAAATTAAGAAGTTTAACGAAATAATTATCCGTTAACCTTCCAATATAGGATCGGATTTCTATAAATCCGATGATACTGCGCGCTTGAATCGCTATAACAATATTATTCAATATTATTCCAATCACGTTTATTCGTTTATGGCAGAAATTTTTCTTCAAATAATTATCCACGAAATCAAAAGTTACGCGAAATGGATCACTCTGTACACGTACACGCGGATGCGAAATCAATAGTTGTGTATGCGTCCATGTGCACGTACATGTATTGTCAAGCGTTTCCCAGGGATTACCAGAGTTTCACTTCCAGCCCAAGATGCTTCCCGAGCTCGGCAGCCAACTATTAACTGCATCTAATTACAAGGGTTGATGCAACATAGATGCCTAATTAATGGCTGCGAGATTTACGCGCAGATGCGCGTGAGAGTTTAGGCCGTTTTGCATAAGACATCGCGATGATGAATGCCTTTCATATCGTTTCTGAACCGATGCGTTTGCCTGACAGTTAATTTTCGAGGCGTGTGCGCTACGTCGCGCAGCGGCAAAAGATATTTCAATAATTACGTAGAAATTATGACGCTATGGGCAATATATCCCGGGCGAAACGGACGTCTTTCGCGATGCATAGCACGGATGCAGGAACGTGCCTGCCTAGATGGTCGCGACCCTAATCGTTTGGTCGCGCCCGTGAGAGAGACGCTTCTCGAGATAGCGTCGTTACGAGTAAGCACCTCGTTACGGAACACCGAACGGCGGAGCGTAAAAGTCAAAGAACATAAAAACTATCTAGATAGCTTGACGTTCTCGCGTGAAATTCAAAAACGAACTCGTGTCAGGGGAGATCAAGAGGTTGTATCATTAAAACTCGATCCGCCGACGCGTCACCCGGCCGACGCGACGCGCCGCATCTCGCAACACATCACGGAGAGTTAACAAAACGAGAAAGCCGCTGCCGAGGATAAAAGTTTCCGCGCTCAATTTATCGCCTAAGTAGCGTCGTTTACGAAACTTGAATCGCGTCGGAATCCGCGCTTCCTTCATCCCTCCGTCCCCGTCTCTCTCTCTCTCCCCCCCTCCCCCCGTGTTCTCACCAATTCGTTCTGTCTTGCCTTCCTATGCCATCCGTTTTATTTGCATTCTACAACCCTTCCAGATTTCTGGCGAAACTGGTTCAAACTACCGAGCGATATACAAAACGCGAGGTAGAGGGAAGGGAAGAACTCGAGGCTGTGCACGGTCGGAGAGATGTGTTACAGTGCCGTGAAATTCATATAACACGGATCACTTCTTTCCCGAGAGAACTCCACGCACACAAATGTCGTACGCTGGAATGTTCAATCGTGCACGCTGCCTTCTTCCGCAGAATTTTTAGAATTAATAATAATCATGAGAATACACGACTAATATTTCATACGTGCCATCCATCGATTCACAATGTGGAATAAGCGAAACGTTATAACGGAGATTTTCAGAGATTTCCTTGGACGAAAATTGGGTCAATTTCTATCACGGTACATTAGGGCTTTATATTAAGGCTAACGATTATTGTAAGGCTTTCGCAGGGAGCAAGGACCGCGTAATATGTGTACATACGTATGTATTTAATGGAATCAATTTCTTATAAGAAGATTGATTCTCTTAATTTTAGAAATCCTTAATCTGGAACGTAATTGCAGATTACTGTGAAGTTAAATGTGAGATGTCTATCTAAGCAGAATGAAACGTAAAAACTTTTTGCATTTAAAAAGAATGTTTGTTTTTCGACTATAATAATTGCTTCTTCGTTTTAACAAATGGTTGTAAAATAAATTTTATAACAATTTTAAACAATTTACCTAAAATAACAAACCATTGTTCTCGAATAATGAAAAACTTTTTTAAACTAAGAAAAACGCAGTAAAGGAACGTTATATATATATATTTTTTTAGTCATAACGATGCAGCATCCAACATTACTTACACGACGTCGCCCACATTTCACGATGCGCGAAATTGCCAGTAACGAAGGATAAGCCGGCATATTTGCATTATCGATAATCAATCGCGAATTTATTGAACTACCTGTCGGGACAATCAAGCAGTATTGCTCAATCAACTGTAAAACAATTGTAGGTTTTGTAAAGAACTGATAATATTGATATCTTTTTTTATACAACTAAAAGTCACTTTTTAATACTTTATATTGATATGGATTATCTTTCTGTACCTAATAATAATCGTATTATACATTAGCATCAATCTAATTGTCCCGCTTATTATATTACCTAATAATAACTTTAGTTTCTAATTAGATAAGCAGGATATATCGAACATCCCCCAATATACTAATAAACATTAATTATTAACATACATGCGCATACAAAAAGCTCGCATACGTTTCATTATGTGTATGTATATTAAGGTTGTAAGCGATTTAAACTGTTGTTGCTTGAAACTAATGACATCAATTCGAGCTTCTAAATTACTGCGCATCAGAACAAGAGAAAAAAAATTCTCTGGTGTTATCACGGATATATATATATATATATATATATATATACTCTGTATTTCGCAGCAGCGGGAAAGTTTTACCCTCATAAGCCGCGGCTTTGTTCGCGAACGTGTATTAGTCCATAAAATCGACGCGAAAGAGGCGAAGAAGGATATCTATCGCCACGAATCGACTATTCCCGGCAACCCTCCGAATTTACCTTCAGGAGTTCACCAACTAGTTTCCAAAGTCAATGAATTAAGCCGGCCGCGATGCCGCTCGCGATTTAATTCATCGATCAACGCCTTCCGCGCTCCTCCCTCGAGACTCCTAATTGAATCCTTACGGCGTAACGAGCGACCACGCAATGCTTAGTTTATATCGTGTTCCTCTTAATGAAATACAAAGTGTCTGGAAACTTTATACAGATCACACCGCCGCGATAAAAACTGCTTTATCTTACACCTTCGTCAAGTGCGATGTAATGATTCATAAATTTTACGTAATGTAGAATAAAATGATAAAATTTTCATGAGACGCGTGTAAAATAAATTTTCGTAGCCACGTTGCTTGCGGCTACAATGTTATTTTTACCAAGTGCATAAAACGTTATACATAATAATAATCGCGTTTACCGGCATGCATCTTAATTTCTATTTCAACTACGTCTACTTTCGAATTATACTTTTTAGCCTCCAGATTATCGCTTTTTCGGAAGCTAAAAAATACTACCGATGTATTTCAATGCGTCTGATGTATCGCATGTAAAATATTGGCTAAATCCTGCTGGCGTACCTGCAGCCATGTACATACAGCATACTTCGTCAACGTCGCTCGACTTTTAAAGGAAACGGGATACTCGCCACTCGAGCCGCGGTGATATACCGTGCAGGAGTATGTCAAAGTACATCAAAGCGCTTGCTTTCAAAGCGGACAGCATCGGCCGCATTCACCGTGAAACGATCTCGATCGCCAAAGACATTAACTGTTTATACCTTTTACCAAATATCCTCCTCTCTGCGCGTGGTCGTCCGTCAAAATGTCGATATCAGTATGCCCACCGCGCTGTACCGAGCACTCTCAATATATGTATATATATATATATATATACACATATTTATATATATATATGTGTATATCAATACACATGTGTGATACTCGAGAGAGAAAATGCAAAATAAGATGTGCATTGAATGGAAAAAAGACTATATTTATAGGTACAGAAAGCAACGAGAAAATCTCCAAATTAATCGATGTAAGAGTCGTTAACTAATCAAATAAATAACAGACTTATTATTTAAATAGCAAATTAAAATTTAATAAAAATTTAATAAAAGTTTTAATAAAATGATTGTTAATGCTATGAAATGATTATTTACGCATTTCTTTACAACTGTTAGACGCGCGTATTATTTAATAAAATCACAATATTTTATCTTGCATTTCCATTTAGATATTATTATCATAAAATTATTAATTACATATTAATTGTTTATTCGGTTACTGATTGCACCGACAATCGTAATTCGGTGGTAAATAAATCTCACTGAGCAATTATATTGATTATTACAATGTATGTTATACTAGGAAAATTACTTCATTTAATTAATCCATGTCTCTCTCTCTCTCTCTCGCTCTCTCTCTCTCTCTCTCTCTCTCTCTCTCTCTCTCTCTTTCCCTCTCTCGCTCGTTTGCTCGCTCACTGACACGCGCATGCGCGCATGCGCGCATACACGGGTCTAACAGTTATCACATCTATGGTGATAAAAGATGATTAACATATGTAACAATATATAAATAAAATATCAGAATCTTATAAATGATAACATGATCTTAACTATCAAAGACATAAAAATCTCTTTTTAAGAATAAATACACGGAAAAAATAAGTTTATTAAATTTGATCTGACTAATCATTCATTTTTGGATAAGGCATAATTTCTAAACAATTTTATGTATTTTTTTATAAAAATCCTCAACATCTTGAAAATATTGAAAAGAAGTCATAGAATTATTAAAATCCTGTATAAGAGTATAAACAGTCAGTGTGATTTTTGGCCCTGCCCAAAAGTCAATAACTAGTTACATAAAAAATAAACTTATTTTTTTGTGTAGATTTATTAATCATAAGCAACATTAATTATTTAATACACAATTGTAATACACAAATGTTAAAAAAATAATAAAACTTTAATGTTTGAAATGTATAAATTAAAATTGCCAATACAAAACAATGTAATCTACCATGATTATATTTTAAAGCAGATTATATTTTATATTAAAGTTATAAAATCTCCCTTTTCCTCTCACACTATAGTAAAATTTTATTTCACGTCAAAAATGCACTATTATTACATTCCTATAATAAATTCCATATTTTGTTTTATAAAATAGAAAGATTGGAAGGTAAATAATATATCAACGTGTAACGTGCGTGATAAAACATTACATGTAATCGCGAACCACGTCTCTTGTCATTTAACTTTTTCGAGTATCATGGAAAATCATCGTATCGAAATTGCGAAATGTCGTGTTGAGGTTTTCGCTCAAAGATAGAAACTACTGCGAATAAATTATCGCGTGCAATCATGAAACGCTATATAACAACATCTATGTCAAAGAGGCTCGAGTAACGCGTGTTTTGCGGCTATCAAACTGTACATTTTATCGTATTTCGTATTATCGCGCTGATCGAGCTTAAGAGGATCTTGATACCGCGCAAGTTGATACCGCAATAGTTCGACATATTGTAATTTATATCAATGGTATGTCGAGTATGTATACGCGTACAAGTACGAAGGGGCTTTATTTTAATTGGTCAAGCTAATTTCGAGGAAAACAATAGTGTACAATTGCGATATAACTGGTTGGAAAATATCCGTTGAATATGATGTTGATTCATTCATCCAATCGTCGTAAATACACATTGCGAATGCGAGCTTGTGGTTTGCAAAGTAATACGCGAAAATATTGACGCTTCCCTGCGTCGAAGAGCAAGTACCAATATTTTTGCCACATTATTTTTTCAAAGGGCGTATTTGAGTTTGCGACTGGAAATGTTGATTGACGTTTGTCGCGCGTTCTAAGGGGGAAAATAAATAACGCGTCGTGCGCCACCGTCGACCGGGTGCGCAAAATTGTCGTTGGTACAAGAATGAAAATGTTATCTTTTACCCAGGGATATATGGAGCACAATCTGATGTATGCTCCCTAAATTCCCAGTCCATCCCTGCGCGGCCTCTTTGTGTGATCGTACGTATACGTGTTTTCCCCCATTCCCTATAACCCCGCTTCACGACCCTTTCCCGCTCGCCATTTATAGTGATTGCTTGATTTATTGTATTACGCCTACATAAAGCATATTGGATCGTAGCGGTCGTAGATATGAAATTTCAATGACAGGAATTCGATCATATAAGGATTATAGAATAAAAAATTATGAGGAGCTATCATATTTCGATAGGAATGTATAGAAATAATTTGTGAAATCTATGTGCGTAATTTATGGGTGCTATATGAAATTATTGAAATCGATAAATTTACCAAGAGTATAACAAACTTTAATAATTTCAATGTCCATTTACGTCCATTTAGAGCAATTTTTAGATATTTTACATAAACCGTTTAGTGATGGAATCAATATTACTATAGACAAGCGCGCGTCAGTATCTTTGCAAATTTATGATTCAATTTCTGAAAGCATATGCGAGTCTAAATAAACGAGCATTAGAACATACGTGCGTATGTATAAATCATATGTGGACGTATTATATACGAGTATATAATTAAGTATTCATTTACTTTAACTGATTGATCAAAGCATTTGCATAATTTAATTACGTTAATATAATTACTAACTCCTATCAGTAATCGAGATTACGATCACTTTTATTAATTTTGTACGCCTGCTGCGCGACGTTGCATTGAAACAATATTATAGCGAAATGGGGTAAAATCGATTTATCGCGATTTTCATTTCGTGCCGATTAAATATTTCAGCGCACCGAATAAACCGCATGCTGGGGGGGGGGGCGCGTGTAATTTACTCTAATTCATTAGACTAAAACCGATAGTACCCGCGCATGTAGTACATTCGAAGCACCGCGAGAGTGTCGGTGTTCCGGTTTAATCAGTCGCTGCAGTCATTTTGTCGAAAATCCGTGTACCCGAGACCGCCATAAATCCTTGAACATCGATGTCACGTACGGGTCGCGCGAGTTCTAATAAGAACTCGCTAGCGGGTCTGTAATTTTTCGAGAACGCCAAGCGGATTTGATCTCCGCTTGGAAACTACGTCACGTATCTTGCCAAGTGACGCCTCAAATATTGTGCATTTCGCTTTTGGAAAACCTGTACACTTATATATTGGTTTCACGGATTCGCTCGAAAATATCCCTTTTACGCGGCGTATATAGCTTGGCGCGTGACAAGAGCGATCGAAACTAATTAAATAAAATTGAATCCATGAGTTAAATGAATAAATCAGAAAGTAAAAAATTATAAATGCATATGAGACTATATTTAATATTGCGACTCCTAGTCGTGACTTTTCTGACAATCTCATCTACAGTGCATACGCATTTTATAAAACCTTCATTTCGAATGACGACACGATGATATACTCCCTATTATGTTTGTATTATTGTTTAGCTCTCGAAAAGACTCGTAGGAAATAACGTTGAGACGTCTCACCATTTTCGAAGCTTTATGGTATTGTGGACTCCAATTTTATAGCGGTCTTTCAATAGAACTGGCATTACCGATTCAAATTGTGTCCCACGTTTACGAGCCATTTTCACACGGCGTTGTTTTACCGTTTCCTATAGCTGATCCCATTGACATCGCCGCGGTTTCGCAGCAAGTTGCTACGTGCAGAAAACTGTTTTAAATGGAAAAATACTGCTCTGATTTCAAAAACTAAAGTTCATCGTTATTTTTAAATCAGACTTATCTTTTAAATTATATTAAAATTTTTTAATGGAACGTATAGATGCTAATGCGTAAAAAACTTATAGATATACGTTACAGCGCATATTAGAAATTGTTTTTATTAGATTTTTTTAAACCTACTTGTTTTTGCCATTCAATTTCGAATTTTAGCTGGAAATTTTTTTTCCTTGCTTCAAGGTTTGTAATTACACCTCGACATGAACAATTCGGTTCTATCTACCGTGTAATATTTATGGTATCCAATATCCATCCGTGGGTATAGAAGATATGAAATTTTTAGAAATACGTGCACAGACTCGTGACAGTATTTAATACGCGCCTTTTTTCCTACCTTTTACGGCGCTTCTATTCGGAGTGGATCTTGTTAAATCTCATTCATCGTCGAAAAATTCAAGCGCGAGTTTATGCGGTTCTTCACCCTACTCGTAACCCGCATCGCACGGTAATTGCAACTAGCTGGCCGGCAAACTCATGGCTGAAGAGACACTCGCATCTGTCGACGTTGAGCACGTTTTGTTACGTTTATTGAGAGACGATACGGTATCGTGAGGAGAATGCGGACGAATAATATCGCATAGAACGGAAATTGAAATTCCTGCCTATCGCTATATCGAACGTATACATTTCGTCTGCATTCTATTTGCGTGGAAAATAATTCTCGTATGTATATTCCTGCTCAAATGTCGGTAGTTAGTCACCACTTTAGGATCATTCACGGTTTCAATTCAAATCCAAAATAATATATGTATATAGTGACAATTCATGGATAATAATGCAGTTTATATTCATTAAATTAATCTTATTAAAACATTAAAATTAATATTTCACTCATTATACTTAATGAAACAATATTTTACACATAATATAATCCGTAATAAACAATTCTATTACTAAAACTATTATAAAAGAAGTGGAGTGTTCGCTAAATTTAAATTTTGTATTTAATTTTTTATAAATGTTCTTTCGTCCGAAAACAATATTATATATTACAATAATTTCAAGTTTTGCCTGTGTGATTTAATAAATTAAATTAAACTTGTAACCCGTTACGTAAAACACGTAACATCTTTATTTATTATAAATAGTGGGAAATATATTCTAAAGAGATAATGAAATTCGTTGTGCTTCATTTAACGTAAGCGTAAAGGAATAGAGAGATTTTACAGTGCGGCAAAAATTAATTGCGTTCAAATCAATTTGATGTGCTAAATCGACGAAAAAATCTTATTTGGATTACAAACCGTTGACAAGACGTTTAAACGAATAAAATTTTTGAGAGATTTGGTCCGACGATGATAGACCAAGTCATTATAATCCATGCTGGATTAAAGGATAAATTTATGCGAGCGACGGAGGTACGATTTTAAGGGGTAATTACCTGCAATTAACCGAGTTAATCGCCTGTAAAGTACATGGGAAAGTAGACGGTATGGTACTGAAATCAATTCAATACGAACTGAATATATATAAATCTAACAACCGTATGAATTATATGAATTGTCCACGTTAAATTTAACGGGAAGGGAAAAATCTACTTTTTTATTTATATTGCTCCTTGTTATTACAAATTCTTGCTTGATATTATATAAAATAATTTACATTTGTTATTAATTTTCAATTGCCAATTTGATAATACTGATGTTTACCGCTTAATTAATGTCGTTTTTTTTATTTCTCATATACGAATATAATGAATATTATAACAATTAGCTAATTTCAACGAATTAATTATAGGTAGTAAATTTTAACACAATTACGTGCGGATTATTAAATTCTTTTTTTAAATTCCCTCGAAAAATTTTCCATTGTATGGAATTAATTGTTATCTCAGAGGGCTAACGAGCCTTCGAACTAATGAGATATAATGTACAATAATACAAAATTCGTTCGAATGGAATGCCTATCCTATAGAAACATTAAATATTTTACAGGAGCCGGTATTTGGTATCGGGTTCTTTTCATTATTTACACGCTGTTCATGTGTCCAAGGCTGACAGTGTTATCGGCGGCGAGCCCGAAGGATAGTGGCACATGTCATAACATTTTTTTCTCGTGATGCGATCGTGACAAGTAGCGGAAGATTAAATATGAATCTACGAATATTTAACGATTGTTAGCCCGCGTGATTCATTAATTCGCGCCAACGAATCGTATATGTATCGAAGCGACGGTTGTTTCTCGAAGCGTTTTATCTCACGCGATTTATTCAACATATAAGTATCGAAGCGAGTAAAAATTCTAGATTATTTTATTATTTTATCACAATATATACTCGTGAATGTTTCATTCTGATGTTCGGATTCGAATGTATCCCCGTGTCGCGTTTAAAATTTTTCACGCGACGCAAACAGGTGTTCTCATCATACATTTTTGCAGATTAAGAAAGCAAGTGAACCTATGAATCGTTAGATTCATTGACCATTCATGAATCTTCAATTCAAGTAACAGAGAACTATCGATTGCTTATACCGAAAAAAAAATTCTGATTAAAAACGGATGAATCAGAAAATCTCGTAGGATTGATCAAATATTCTGGTTATTATAATAGGAATTCTGGTTATTATAAGTCATAAAGTATGAGTTCTATTTTAACTAGAATTTTTTTTCGGTGTAATAAACAATTTAAAACTCGAGGGAATTAAATATATCGTAAATTAAATTTACCTTAGTGTGTGATGTGACAGAATGCCATCGTTTACGTGGTTTGTTTATACCATGGGATTCGAGTCGGCTGACAGCGGTACGAACCGCTTCCTTGTATTGTCTCTTCGAGACAAGTGGTACGGAGACGCCGAATGCGATCGTTTCCCTGTGTATTAACGCTCACGATAAACAGCTCATTAAGAGACGCGATACCGTCTCGTGCCAAGTTCACACATAGGGAACGTTCACGTTAAATCTATCGTAAAGACTAGACGTCTCAAGTGCATCTTCGCACGATTTACTCATCCGAAGTAAAAGTCAATCAAATCAAAATGGATATTACAAATTATTATTTTACAGCCGTACTCGCAGCAATAATAATTTTTTTTTAATTTCTGGGATTTAATATTTGCATCGTTCTTTAAATTTTTCGCCGTTTTAAATCCAATTTGTACATATTATTTTCGGATTAAAAATGCGCGAACTGTCCGATCGATTCAAGTAACGGGAAGCCGTGATATATTGACCATTTATTAATAATGCATGTATTTTACGGGATTTATGCATCCGAAATGCGTTGCGCTTAAACAATACTGAATTTGCGGTATATTCTCGGAGAGTCCAGTGTTTTAATTAACTATTGGCTCGAGTTTATTCGCCTTCTATTAACGTTGTTTCAGAAAATAAACGACGCCACTTTTGAATTTTTCAACCGTTTAGTTGAAAGTAACGTTACGAGTATAAACCAAATTGATCCTTAATTTGACGTTGCGGCACATTAATTAGTACGCGTAGTTTTACTAATTTGCGAAATATCGCGGTGGACAGTAATTTTGCACGATCGTATTTTTGTACTTTTTTTTGTTCTTTTATCGCGATGTAATGAAGTATACGTCATAATGTATTAACTAAATGTGCAGAAAGTTATATCGCGTGATTGTAACTAATCCATATAATTTAGATATTCATGTTCACCTTATAGATCAACGTAGTTTGTAATTCCGCTATTGTACGTCGGATCAATGAGTGACAACTGAACTTTTAAGTGCAATTTATAGATGCAATTATGAGTCTAAACGCGCGAACTTTACGATACCGTTAGCCAACTTTGATCGATAATTAGTCCGACCTCAATATTATCGTATTTTCGACTATAAAATTCAGTCAGAATATACGCTATATGCCAGAATACATTAAAACGTAATAACGATTAATCGTAAGAGATATCGCATATAGAAATCTTTCAAATATATTTTATTTGAATGGAAAAATAATTCCTCCTTTCTTTTTTCATTTTTTAATATGATTTATTTATTGGAAAAAATCATCACATTCTTTGTAAGGTGATCAAGCTTACGATTCATAAATAAAAGAATGAATAAATTTCTCGCGTATGTACGTGAAATTAAAGTATTTTGCTGATCAAACATGAGGATTTAGATAGATATATCTGCTAATGTCTTATAATTATCAAAGCTTTCGCCTGTCTTTGGCATGAGATCTTGGTGCCATAAGTGTCCTTTTGTTCTCTCTTGGTTCTTAGATTTAGGTATACACGCTCCATTGTTCCAGCAAAGACTGGGAGAAACGACGCGTCACTTATACCACTAACTGCACATTCCGACTGTGAACCTTTGTAGGCGAATATACGTTATAGGAAAATCCATTAAATTCTAAACGTAATTGCGGTTTCATGTATGAAACTCACCACACATTCACGATGCACATGAATATTATAGATATCTGTTTGCGAATTCCAAGTTTATACATGTATGAAACAGATACAGAGCGTACGTAAATTATTTCTAACTTTCAGATCAGATTTACGAAAGAAATACAAAGTGAAATGTACGCTCTTAAAATTAAAAATAATTCTCTTTTCCATTAAATATTATTTATTTTATATTATGTATAATTTCCTTGAAAAACGCGCCGTTCCAGGTTAAAAATCTCTTTCAACCTTCCAGTTATCGCGCAGTCTTTACAAGTCTAATGTTTAGTGGAACGAATTTTTTCGTAATAAAATATAAATATACTTCGCCATTTAAATTTTGAAAGTCTGAATAAATATTATTTCCAAAAGATATAAATTTTTTTATATTGAGATATCTCAAAACTCCACGTCGACTCGTGTTACAAAAAATTCTAAAGGATTAAATTTTCTCGAAACTTTTAGTCTTTAAAGATTCAATGATTAAAGAGCAATACTAATAAAAAAAATATACAAGGTTTTACACTTGTAATGAAATTAAATCGTTACACATGATGAAATCAAAGACAAATGGTATTTGAAACGCACTTGCTTTATTTGAGAAGATAGCACTAGACAATCGCCATTGATTTCTCATTAATTCCCCTCAAGTCTGTTGAAAGTGGTGATCTTTCTTGTCAGCCATTATCTTCGTATCACTTTCGATCAATATCGGGTACTTGCTATACGGTTAAATCCTCACTCATAAAACCCATGAACACGTAATTGATACCTATCTTGAAGCCTGTGAGGGCCCTCAATATTCCACGTGGCATATACCGTATGTGCCATGTGAATACCTAATAACTCGATATTGGCCTTAAGTCGTGGATCGCCGTGGATGAAGGGTTGAATGTATCTAGTAATAACGAGACGATAAACCGCCGTGTGATGGTCGGATTTCTGCACGGAAACGTAATAATGTTTGCCCGGATAGACGGCTAACGTCGGATTCTCGCGCACTGTTCAACTTCGACTTATTTTAGAAGAATCGATATAAACGCAGAGATCGATTCGTGCTATGGAAGCTCACGGATCCACAGAAAATTGATATTGACGTTACAAGATAGGGTTAGGTTGATCTTCCGTTATAAGAGCATCGTACTTCATGTTTTCTTTCGCCGAAACGGTCAGCGGAAAAAGAGAGAGAGAAACAGAAAGAGAGGAGAGGAGAGAGGCTTTCACAGCTAACAAACAAACAGCGAACTTGGAAGCCGTCTTTGACACAAAGAATTTTATCCCGAGACTCTCTATCATTGAATTTATGTATGAGAGCTTAACTTTTATCTTTTCTCTCCTGCTTCTCCTCCATACACATGACATTATTTTTTGCAAAAAACAATATATATATATACACATATATATGTATATATATTTTGATAATTTACATGTTTATAGAATCGCTCGTTAAAATTAATTACTGAAGTAAAAATCATTTTTAAATAAAAAGCAATTTTTTTGTTAAATTTTTGCTTGTTCGCTTGCTTGTCTCATTTATTTCATAACAATGTATGTTTAATACTGCAATTTTAACAACAATAGAATATTTTTCTAGAATTGCTTATTTGAAATTTATAGATGCATATTAGAGATATGCAAACTATTCAAATTCGAATTTCTATGATTCAAATCTGAACTATTCGAAAATTTCGAATCTAAATGGTTCGAAATATGAATCATATATATTGTTAAAATCACGTCAAAAGGACTCTACGCTAATTAGCTGTCGCGAATCGCAATTGGCAACTTGTGATCATTGTACAAGTCCCTTTACAATTATGAGAAACAATCAAAATTAAAATAATGTTAAGAATAAATAAAATGTATTGTAAATATTGAAAATACAATAGACCCATTGTTTATATTTTTAATTATCGTGTAATTTTAATTACTATAGATAGTTTCAATGATTCGATTCGATTTTGTTCGTTTCGTTTCGATTTGGACGAAATTTTGTCGATTCAATTCGATTCGGATTCGAAGTAGGAAATAAAATTCGATTTGATTGGATTCCACATGAAAAAATCTTTGATTTGCACATCTCTAATGCATATCAATTGCACTGTGATCATAATTATTTCAATCCGTTATAATGTAAGATAAATGTTATGACAAATATATTAAACGAATTATTTTCTCCAGCAAGTATAGCCTCCGCCAAAAACAATCGAACAATCAATTTCGCCTATCGCATGATCGTGAACTTATTGCCAGAAGAAATACGTTTGGAAAGAACTTGTAAGATAGTATCGGGAAAGGGACAAGTCTAAAATCACTTCCTTTGAGTATGTCGATGAGAGGCTACGTGTATTGAAAGGCGATAAAACTTTCTAACACGTATACTACTGCGGGAGTAGAAAATCGAAACCTTCGAAGTCACCGAGAAAATATATCGTAAATGCAAAGAAATGCTCGTACGTTACGTGCTGGCAGGTAACATCGTAAAGGGAATAGTAATTGCCGGAGAAACTTATTTTTCTGATCGTAATTTCATTATGCACTGTCGAATTAATTGTAGGAGGTACAGACAATATTTTAAAACATTACAAGAGGGATATTAACGTCGTTAAAATTTTTCACAAGACTAGTTGGCCTAATTAGAAATTGATGAAGAGGGAAAAATCAAGGAAAGAATTTCTCATCCTGAATTGTGTATTAATTTTTTTCATGATTAATACTTCCGATCCTCGGTACAAGCCCTGTGCAGCATACCATCTATAAATAATACAGAAAATAAATCGCTTGCGTCACTTTCGACCTGCTTGCTCGGATGCTTGCTAGGTGTAAAACTTAAATAACAATACCGTATCCGAAAGAGGTCAGTATCACATGATGTGGCCACGAAACAAGGAGCACAAGGGTGAGAGAAAATAAAATACGGGAGCTGCCAAGTGCGCAATGAAGCGTGCACAGATTCGTCGTTGGGCAAATTTACTATGGTTGAAAAGTAGGTTGAAAAGAGATACTATAATCGTAGATCCGTCATGTGTGATCACGTAACATAGCAAGCAAATATACCCAGTAGTTATCCACTAGAGCTTGCAAACGGATCAGAATCATTTGTTACAACACCTTGTGTTATTCCTCTAAGTGGAAGGTGAAAAGAAAAGTAATTTAGCCTTGGAAGGAGAAAATAAAAGTAATTTAACCCTTTTGCCATTGCAGAGATATATATGTCCCGGTGAACTCATTTGTTTTGCTGCTGGGTTAAATATATCCAAGATAAAATAAAAGTAAAGATTAATAATTTTAACACATATGTGAAATCAGAAAATGAAATCAGATCATGAAATTTATATGCTTTTATGCTTGATTATTTTCCCAGTGAAGATCCATATAGAAGACAATGTTTTAGCTATTTCGAGAAGAAATGTACTAAAACTAAAACTGTGTGTAACATATAATTTGCCATTTTGTAAAAATTGTTTCTTATCATTTCATTCTTGAAATTATTATTTTATCGTTATATTATTATACAATAAAATTTGTGTTCAGAAAATTTATTTTTATTACTAATGAGTCATTACTATACCAGTCAAATTTACTGCTGGGACTAAAATATCTTAAAATATCTTCAAAGAAGGCTGTAAGTAAATATTGATTAAAACATGAGCAGATATCAGTTTAGTAATTCATCGTTACATTACAATAAAATTTGTGTTCAGAAAATTGGTTTTTATACTAATGAATCATTACTATATCAGTCAAATTTACTGCTGGGACTAAAATATTCTAAAATATCCTCAAAGAAGGCTACAAGCAAATTTTGGTTAAAACATGAGCAGATATCAGTTTAGTAATTCATAAGGATGTATGTACGAGGGTCGCTCAGAAAGTAATATCTCACATTTTTTTTCTCAGCCATTAATAAAAATAGAATAGTAAAATTTTATATGCTACAAAACTCCCCATTTGTGTACGAAATTACACAGCTTTTCGACAGATTGCACAGCTGTAGTGAATCATTAAAATGGTATCTGTTTACAACTCGCGTTTCAAACGAGTTGTAATTGAATTCTTGGTTGCAAAGAAGGAAACTATGATGAACATTCACAAACGTTTGTGTGCTGTGTATGGAAATTGTGAAGTCGACTGAGTTTAGAAAATTATAAATAATCGCGGTCGATCAAGTAGCTCTTACTTTCTATTTTTTGTAGCTTTAACTCATAACTAATCCAGTGATCAACGGTGCTCCTATTCACTTTACAACTTTCATACACAGCACACAAACGTTCGTGAATGTTAATCACAGTTTTCTTTTCGCGCAACCAAAAATTCAGTTACACCTCGTTGTTTGGAACGCCAATCATAAACAGATTTAACAACTCACTACAGTTTTGCTATCTGTCGAAATGCTATGCAATTCCACAATGCTGTACAAACTCGAGAAACATCAAATTTATGGCATATAAAATTTCATTATTCTATCTTTATTATTGATTGAGAAAAAAATGTGGAGCATTACTTTTTGAGCAATTTTCGTGTATCAAAAGAATTGATTTCTCTTGGAACATATTCCGTAAAAAAATTAAACATTTTTTAACAAAGATTTTTTCTGTAGCTTTTGTAAAAAAAAAGTTAATCATAACTTAAAAATAAATGGGAAATATAATTTATATTATCATAATACACATATATTTTTTTAATATATTTACTATTTAAAATAACATATAATGTACGCTTAATTTAATTAGATCGAATATATAATAATTGTGCGAGATAGTAATAATAATAAATAATAAACGGAAATTATACGAGTTGCTTTGATCTAAACCGCGACCTTTGTTACTTTATACAGTTAGAATACACGTGGTACAATATAACGTTATCGACAGCGTTAGCTTGTCGAGAAATTCGATTTGCCAGTGGCGAGCATAGTCATGGTGTACCATGTTATTGAACTAATTGCTTTAGGATCACAATGTAGCAGCTGCTGGGTAACGTATGCATCGAAATTCGCCTATTATCTGTAAGTCTACTGAACTTTGTCTCTCAATTAAATGCAAACTGTATATGACAGACGAAACTTGTCCAGTCTTTCATAATTATTTTTCTAACTTCAGAAAATATTAACAATCACATGATTTGCTAAACACTAAAGAATTGACAATATTATACGTATTCCAAATTATTTCTATTGTCGGTTTAAGTTTAAAAAATACAATAAAAAAAAGATACAAACGAGATGAAAACAAGCGTATATTTTTACATACACATATAGTGTGAGGCTTTTTTCTATAGATCTTTTTATTTCTGCAATAAATTGAGACCAATCATAAATAACGGACTCAACATCAGCGTTCTTTATTTTTGCAAACATTTGCTTTTTGGTCTGCAAAGTGTCACATTTTTAATTCAATGAGTAAAACAATTTTTCTAAAAATTGAAAACCACATTCAATTCGGATCTATTAAGAAAATGAAATAATAATATGGACACCTCGAGTAACAGCAGGAAAGGTTTGAAGAAAACACTTCTTTGAAAATTTTTTAAATATATGTAAGAAATATTACGAAAAACAAAAATGACAATATTTTGTCATTTTTATCAGTAAAAATAATTATTTTTAATGTATCTGAAATTTTTAAAAATATGCAATAGAGATTAATGAAATAAAATAACATCATAATGAAATAAAATAAAAGTAGAATAAATTATAAAAACATTAAACTTAATTTAATTAATTTTTAGAATTCAATTGAACTGTTTTCAGTCTAAGAAATATAAATATAAAAAATATATCGGAAATGTCATAAGTTTCCGTATTACCATTTTCGTCATGTTTGAACTTAATCTAAATATTTTGGAAACGGACTCGCTAAAGAGATTTGAACAGATTGCACTAAAAGCAAATACTTATTTTAAACACTGAACTGAACATAGCACTTTTAGCAGTTTAGTAAAGTTTATTTCAAGTCATTCAATTTATTAAGAAAAACGAGCTAATTTCTTACCCTGTAAAAGTTTTGTGAACGGGCGTAAAACAATCACGTCCGCTCTCTTTTCGGAGTCTCTTGTCTAACTGACCTGGGGATACCAGAGTAAATAGATAGAACGTTAAGTATTTGTGGCGAATTAGCAGTACATAGATCTTGTATATCGAATTGTAGGGTCATTTCCATATTACCACTTCTCCCATGTTATCAACTTCTATGTATTTACTAAATTCAATTATAGTTTCTATATACATATATGTACATACATACATATATAATGTATATATTTATTTATTTATAATCTATATAAATATATATAATTTATTATATACAATCCCTGCCAAAAGTTTGGATACATCGGTATATTTATATATTTTATATCGGTATATATATTTTATTTTGTTGTCTTCATCAAGAACCTAATGGCTCATTGTCAGAAAAAAATTTTTTGTTAGTTATGAATCAGTAAACTCATTACATACAATAATATCTATCAAAAGTTTTGCAGCCTCTAACAAGAAGATAAGAGTTCGTAAAAGTTGACTACTTTCCTTGATATGATATTGAGTTGCAAACTCACAACAAGATTACTTTGATGTTCTATTGTTCTTTTATTTTGTAATATATTGTTGATAAATTGTGTGTTTCAATAAATAGTATACATTGATTTAATAATAAATACATATTGTGAACGATGTCAACATCATTCGCTACTCTGTTTTCAAAGCTTTAATAAGTAATCGTGTTTTGAACAGACAAAATGGATAAACGTTAAGAAATTAGTATTGAAGAACGAAGTGCTATAATCACTTTACATAATGCAGGTTATTCTTATCGATAAATAGTAAAAAAAAATCGCGTTGAAATGTTCTTATGGTTTTACTACTGTATCCGAACTTCTGGCCGAGAATGTATAAAATGTAATATGTGTTAAAATGTAATTATTTTCATTTATTACGAAAGGGGCACTTGTACAATAAAAAGGGACAGAAAAGTGTTGATTGCCAACCAACAAGTGACGTTACCTCGGCTCAGTGGCGTTTACTTGGTGATTTTCGTCGATATTTTTTTAACGACATTCTCAATCGATCGACGAATCTGTAATACGCAGTATGACGACCGATAAATCGATGCCGCGTATCGTAACGGATTATAGTTCGAACGTACGGCGCATTGTACGTTTGATTTAATTACCAACTGCATGATCACCGAAGCCTGCTTCGCGTATCGTCGAATTTCGGCCAATACCACCTGCCTCTAGTCGCGGACACGCGCATGCAATTCCCCTCGGTTTTATTTCTATTTTTACGGTCGAGCTGGTATCGAAATATTCTCTCGCTCTCGTCCGCATCCCCCACGTGTCCCTGCACCGCACAACAAGTCCCCCGGTTTCCTCGGCAGCTCGTCTCCCCGGCGACAATACGATAGGGAGGAAGGAAAAAAAATTAAATCGAACGTATTTCGGCCGGGTGGATAAAAAGTTTCGGAATAACGAAGAGTCGACACTCTAATTCTTCCATTACAATGACCGTCGAACGTAACGTTCGCCTGTTCTCGTTTTGGGGAATTTTCAGCGTGGTTCAGAACCAGGATGAAAGAACGAAAGGGAGAGGAACTTTTCGTTAAATGTGTTTTTGTCCAGACGTCACCGTGTCAGGGAGAAACAAAAGGTGTAAGGATCGGAGAGAACCAAATGTAATTTGACATGGACACCGTAACATGTTGTAGTACATCTCCAGTTTTGTTTAATTTCACGGTATTGTTACCAAATTATTTCTAGATGGTGGCATTGTTTTGCGATATTGATGAATGTGTCAAAAAACTTTTCGACTATTACGAGTAACTTGTTTTTTTCTGTTGTACTACATGTCCCGTGATTTCAAACGGATCTTTTTTTATAGTGAAAAATATCAACCCCGCGCGTCCCGATAGAGTTTGTACATATAATATGCCTTAAAACAATACGGAGCAATATGTATGTATCGTTACAACTATCGTTATAGCGAGCAAAGTCGTTACAACTACCGTTACAATCTTTAAAATCTTAAATTGCATCTACAATACTAAAATGAATTTATTTAAGAAAGTATAGAGAGGCGCACGCGAGGGAGAGGGAACATGTTGTACCATTTTCTTCTGAAAATACAGTCCTGCATCTAAAGGATGGAGATATAAAAATGTGCATCGGATGAAAAAAGCAAAATACATCTATGATACGGAAATTCTTTCTCGAGGCTTTCTTTGAACGTCGACGGTCGCACGGAATAAAGTCGACGATGCAACTTGCAGCTTGGCCCGTGGCATTATATTTCTATACAAAGAGAGTTTGGCACAAGATTTTTTTTAGAATACCCGATGGTAAATGAGCAAAAAGTCCTGCGCTTTTTAATATAAAAAATTCGACGTGACAGCATATGATCACGGACGGTGCTTGAAACAGAAAAATTATATTATCATTAAGCACTCTTTTTCTCTCCTTGCACTGAGAGAAAAATGTAGTTATTTTTGGCCTCGATACTTTTATAATATTTCTAACTATAAATATGATTAACTTAACTATATGCATCATTATGTCAATTATAATTATCGTTAGAAATATTATAAAATTGTGATTGAGGCCAAAAGTAACTATATTTTTCTCTCAGTGTGAGATTCATATACTCTATACGGTTAAAAACCAATTTTGCTGAAGTATCTAAAAATTTAACTAGATATAGATCTTAAAATAATTTTATTGGGCCATCAACATAATTATGTAAAACGCTCGAGCATAATAATAATGCTACAGTGTTTTTGACATTTTAGCAAAGCTTGAGCGTTCTATATAATTATTTTAATGGTATAATAAAATTATTCTATTTTAAGATCTGTATCTAGTTAAATTTTCAAATATATTTCAACGAAATCGTTCTCTTGCTCTGCAAATGTCATGTACAAATTATAAATAAATATTTTATTTGATATAAAAACTCTTCCAAGAAATTAAAAAAAGTTTTTTAAGATGGATTATTAATTTTTATTAATTTAGATTTAAAAATGATTGAAATATCTTTAATATTCTGACTAAGTATAGTATTATGAACATTAAACTTGTTATTGCAAGATATTTTAAAGTCTTCGAAAATCTTTTCAATAATCTTTTTTGATATAATGAACTATTTTTCCGACAAAAAGCATTACTTTAATATATCTATACATAGAATTGTATGAAATTTAAAGTTTAGCAACAGAATAAATTTTCCATGATCGGTATCCATTTTATGGTATTGCTACCATATATCAAAATTCATTAATGTAGTAAACGGCTAGAAAGAAAGTAGAGATATTGTTTTTATGTGAAATTTTTCTCCAATTATCATTAGACTATTAAAGAACGCGATTTTGCTGAAGCAGACAAGCATGCTGCCATAAAATTTCCGCCATACGCTGTACTAGTGTTTACGCTGCAGGAATCGCGGCTACGTAAAAGCAAGTGCAATGTCCGCTGTAGTCGTCTATAATAAACGAGCTGTCCCGAAGAACAATACAAATTATCCAACGACCATGGTCTTCCGTATCATTACCTCGAAATTGGCTTGTTTTATCTCCTAAATACGCCTTCAGAATGGCCCGTAGATACAGCGCCACGATTCAGAATCCAACCGCGCACGTCGGTGTTCAACTTCGCACGGACACAAACTTTGATACCGCGCAACCTGATGATATTGTCGTTTTGAATCAACGTTACAGATTAATGCACGGCTGAACTCTTGAAAAGCTGAAAGCTTGAAAAACTTTTTTCTCATCAGAGTACATTAATAATAATTAATAATGATTATTATTATTAATAGAACTCAATACTTTGTAACTTATAATATCCAGAATTCCTATTATAATAACCACAGTATTTGATCAATCCTACAAGATTTTTCTGACTCATTTTTAACCAGAATTTTTTTCAATGTAGTATTTTTTCTGCTTATTTTTTTAGTACATTAAATACTATTGATCAGACACATTCAATGAATAGAAATGTAGATACATCGAACTATATCTCTATCTATCTGTAAATTTTCTTACGAATTGTCTTGCTTCGAAATCAAGCTCTCTCATTAATCTCCTAACTTTTGTTCTATCAACTGCGCCAAAGAAAGTAGAATATCTCAAAGTATTCGTAGGAAATCCGAACTCCCGAGCTGCCTCGCTAGATAACTGTCGCTCGCAATCGTTAAATTTCGTGCCGGACTCGCCCTCGCCCTCTGTTCCCGCCCCGTTTCGTCCACTCTTACTTATCTATCTCCAGACTCCCGTGACTATTGGCTGGCCATCTTGCGCGAGGCATTCTGGAGCAGAGAAGTAACGAGGGCGACTCTCGGGATGGAAGTCGCTTGTACTTTCGATCAGCGTGGAAATCTCTTTCGCGTCTCCTGCGCTCCGCGTTCGTCGAGATAAGAGCATAAGACTTTGGTAATCCACCTGGAAAAGCGGCTGCAGATATATACGACTGTAACAACGCGAGTGCTCGCTTCGAAAAGGCGAACTTAAGACCCGCGGGAGCTCGTCGTCTCGCACTGCCACCTGAAATCAGCCTGATTCTATTTAGAAATATGCGTCACGATGTGTTTCACGTATGATACTCTCTCCCTCTCTCGCCCGCGGCGCAGTTTCTGCAAGTGGCATCCCTTTTAAAACCGCCAGAGGTCTTCCGGATTTATGCTGCCAGCAGAAGTGCATGATAATTTGTATTGTTTTAACGTGCAATCTTGTCGCGCTTCTCGCGTTTCCTTCCCGGCGGCTGACGTAGATTTACAGTACTGTTTCAGTCGCTTCCTCTTTTTTTTTTCGTTCCTAAGATTCTTTTCCGGCTCGGACAGCTAAGTTAATCCCCTGATGGATTACATTCTGTCGTTGGAAAAATAGCTCCGGACTGCTAATGGTGTATTAATAATTGAAATCTTTATCTTACATCTTGTCTTAATCTAATCGATTTAAACGCGATATTTTCTGGATACGAAATAGAAAATTAAAATTTATTACAGAAATTAATTTACAATTTCTAAATGGAATATTATTTCAGGTTAGCTAACTTTTCTGATAAATCTATCTAAAATATTACTTTGAGTATGTTGTCTCCCTATTCGAGCTTCCGATTATCGCGCTCCATCTCTTCGAACTACCAACAGTTCCAGACATTACGGACCTCCTTGTTTCAACCATTCTTCCTCGCCTTTCGCGCGCATCTCCATTTCTTACGAACGATTAAAGCTGGATGTCGATGGTCCTTTCCCGAGGAAAATATATTTGAAGGAAACGTAGCGGCATCCTAAACTCCGATCGACAGTGTCGCGTCCTGCCGACAAATAGAACGAGAAAATGTAGTCGTTACCGGTCTCCTTTGTTTTTTTACCATAGCATCTACCGAACATATATAGCGATGTTTATCCGGGCGTATGGTCTAAATCTTAAACTGACGTGCAGAAGTCCGCTATTGTTGCAGCGACTAGACATGTATTGCTTTATCGATCCACGAGGGTAGCATCTGGAATTCGCCCGTAATAACACTTTTGAGAATGTCTACGGTATGCGGCGATTTGCCGACACAAAATAAATTCAACGTAAATCTATCTTCAAAATATTATGGGTGACGTTAAAAAAATGGATTGTCTCGTCGTTAAATTATAAATTCGTGCTTACTAATGAGATATCGTCGTATGGATCATTTTTGTGCCTATGAAATTGATAATAAAATTCTCCTGCGATAGAGATTTGTTTGAAATTTATCTCTGTGTAATCTCACAAAGCGAAAATATATACTGTAAAATGTATACTGAAAAAGGGAAAGTGTTTTAATGTTTGTTCCGCAAAATGCTCGTAACAGGATAAACAGAATGAAGGATCCTCGGAAGTCCTTTCGTTTGGCAAGTCAATAGATGTATGCCGAGAGCTTTTAAGAGTGCTATAAACGTTGTATACCTAAGACTATTTATAAATGTCGAGAGTAACGCATCGATCTCATGGTTAGACACTTAATTTTTCGCCTTTCGCCTCCACTTGAAGTAAATTTGATTGATTGTTTTACGATATTTATAAGTACACAGTTTTACGATATTTAGAAGTACACAGTCGCTCTATTATTGTTTGTATACATTTCTGAGACAATATTCTGCTTTTATTATATTTAAAATTACAGAAGATCTAGAAAAAGATTTACTCACAAATCATTATTATTTTTATCATAAAATAGCTTCGATTAAGAATTGAGCGAACCATAACATCGGAAAAATAAAAAAGAAGTTGAATTAATCTTTTGTACAAGAACTTTGAAGAAACTTGTAGCTTTTGAGAATTAGTCGGTTATTCGTAAATATCTTAGACCATATTTTTTCAATAATTTTGTAAATTCGCTATCATAATACGTAAGCACGGCCGCTATACTTGAGCATTGATTTCTTGTTGCGCGCGTTGTATTGTGTGCTCATCGTCGGATATTTTGTACGCAACGAACCGCGAATGTTTCCCCAAACGTCTTCGTTTAGGGAGGTATATGTCGGCGATAAATCGACAAGCGTCCGGTTTTTCTAGTAGGAAGGAAGAAAGCGCACATCGGAGAATTTCAACGGATACGCTCCAACGAACGGAGACCGCGTTCACCCGATATACAAGCCTCGAGAAGAATGTAAGACAGGTTTGTTCGTTGTATTCCTTCGCCAGAAGCTCCCGGTATACCGTATTCGCCAAGTGAAATAACGGTATACGGTTTCTCATCAATGTCCTCTCACGAAATCCGCTTTTCGCGTAGAATCATCTCCAGTAATCGCGTCTTCCGTAATGTATTACTAATTTCAGATACTATTGTGTATTGCTTTATATCTGTACACAATTTTAATTAATTTAAACTATTATTATAATATATATTGTATATATATTATATGTATATCAGTGTAATTATTTAAAATTTATTGAAAAAATTTTCTAATAATTGCACGTTACTTCCACAAAAAGAAATATTAGATATATCATCTTGCGGAATATCGATCCTTTTGCCAGAGTCCACTGGGATATTAGATCTAAACCAAGTTAGAAATTGAATTTGAATTAGACCGGAGTTATATATAAGTTAGGTAAATTATATATTTAAGCTCGCTGCTTTAAACTCAGATCCCGCTTAGCTTCAGTTTAATTCGGACTTAGATGTCAAAGAACATAAAAGGATAACCGTATCGTTAGAAAACTATAAATATTTATAGGAGGGATATTCCTTCTTAGTCGTGCATACTTGTTGATAAATTTCGTTCCAATTTATCATGATGCAAATTATTTTCCTGAGCCGTGAAAGGCAAGAAGTTAAATTCTTTGATTCGGTTAAATAATTTTATGGAATGCAGAAGAAGTTGGAAACACGTTTCCGTGGGTGTTATACCCGAATAGATGCATCACGAGAATTTCATAATCGACTGCATAACTTCAAAGTTGCGTTGGTTCGTTTTAAGTAAAAGTTGAGATCTTGCATCTCCTGCAACGCACAGTTGCATCGACTTTGTGAGATGGCTCGTGTAAAACTTTCGCTTTTTGCCTTACGCCACTTTGTCTTCCGTTGCTGCATTTCGCATCATTTAATGTCCCGGATAGTTTTAGCCTTCACGCTTTTATAAAATTGCTTAAATAAAATGACCGTTGTAAGCAGAAAAAATATTTTATTCTAACATTTTACATAATATTAAAATCTCTAAGCTGCACAAATTCTTTCATAAAATATTCTTTATGGACGGAAATATTTCCCGAGTTCAATATCATGCGCGTTATAAAAAAAAAAGATTCGGTGGCATTACTCGACTCGTCATACTTTCGCAACACTCTTCCATTCGTGCGTAGCGTGTTTCTTCATATCGATTCGCAGTTCGTTATTCGACGTTGAGTGCTTAGCAAGTTGTTTGAAAAGCATTGCAAGCACTGCAATCCTGAGGTCGTTATAAATACTTCAGCCTGTTGTTCTCAACGATTGTTGTGAATTGTTTCAAGAGGCAGTCATATGCGGTGTCCGTATTAGCTCGTTTTCGTTTTAATGCCGGATAAGTTACCCTTACGTGTTACGCGCGAATGGTTACGGCACAACAACAGCAATTACATGAACACGAAAGAGAAGTAAACCACAGGATTATTCCTCAATCTTGAAAAATCTCGGTTCGTTAATTTCAACTCTAAATGCGTTACTCATTATTACTGCATGCAAATGTGCACAAGTGTGCACGATTTTAATGTCAGTAATATAAAATGTCATCTTCTTTTTACGATAATCCTCGTATAAATTAATCGCGATGAAATTAATTATCGTCGATATTTTGTATCGCATGTCTATAGAAATGCACGAAAATATGTAGGTATAAAAAGTGTAAATGTGTCACAATGTATCATCGTAATTCTGTAGTAGAATCGACATCTCGGAGCCCCTCCGACTATCATTGGCGCTTGTCCATGCTATTTTTCTGTTTCACTTTTCTCCGTTGACCTTTTTACTCGATTTCTATCCGAGTTTCTCTCGCGCGCGTTTTCGCCTACTTCTATTAGAACGTCCCGCGAACCATCGATGCGATCCTTTCGAGTTTTCCTCTTTGAAACTTCTTTATACGTTTTCTTGCTCGAAAGTTCTTGACTCTCCGCCGATCTCAGCCGCTTCCTCGGATACCTCCATTCGCAATGTTACGATGCTTCTACATCGTTCTTACCTCCGATGCTGTTATTTCGAGATTCTAACTACGGACCGGGGGCCTACCCGCGCCCGTAGATTCGTTCTAATCGAATCGTTCGACACGTAATTCACAACTAACGAGTTTCCTTAATCTTTTCCTCTAAATAACTTTATATCGCCTTTTTCCCTAGCAAATAAATAAATGTATGATAAAAATCTATAAATATTCTATTATCAAATCCGTAATTCTCAATTATGAATACGCTGAAAAAAAATCTGGTTAAAAATGGACGAATCAGAAAATTTTATAAGATTGATCAAATATTCTGGTTATTATAATAGAAATTTAAAATAACCAGAATTAGTTAATCTTAAAGATTAAGGATTTCGTCAAATCTGTTGAGCAGTACAGTAATAGTAAACCGATATATGCAATTATAAAAATCAAAAATTAGAAATGTTATTGAAGAAATATAATATATCGTAAGACGATAATTTATGTGATAAAAGCGATAAAGTGTGATAGTTAAAAGTTTTAATACAGGATATTAAGAGATACAATCGTACAAATCTGGCAAAGTTTAGCAAGGAAGAAATGGAATTCTGCCAAGTTTAATTCTTTGACCTTAGCGCCGCCTATACCGCATAATTTTATCTTGGGAGGTTGAAACGCCACGTGCAACTGCAACCGTTCTACGGTTTGTCTTCTTTCTTTCTTTTTCACGCTATCCAAGAAATATCTTTCCGGAGTCGGTCATGACAGCGACCACTCTGTTCTCTTATACTTCTCGCACCCCCGCAGATCGGATTACCTGCTTTCGAAGTAATTAGAAGTTCGTCAGTTTCTTGTCAGCCCCATAATTAAAATCAGTCGGCGGCTTGAATTAAAATAATGAATAATTATTCGAAATTAGTTTTCCTCCCTTCTACTTGAAAATGTATGGCTGTGTAGCTGGCCGTGTTTGTAGAAGGTTCACAATTTTCACAATGCACTCATCCGCTGTGCACCGCGCACACAAATCGCAGGCATTTCAAATGGAGATGCGCGCACAATGTGTATGTAGCGAGCCACACATAACGAAAATATATAAATGTTAATGAATTACTTAGCCTGAAAACGTTGTTTGAATTTTTTTTAACTTTACTCTATTAAATTAATAATTAATGTCGAAGAAAACTTTTTCATAATTAGATTTTTACCATAACACAAAACGTTTTAATTATTAATTATTAATATAAACGCGGAAAAGTGGGGAACAACTTTGGGGAAAATTCAGCGTAACGATTCAATGTAGCTTCTACGTTCTGTCACACATCTATAATAAAAAAGAATACCGTGACTATAATGCAACAGGTCGCGACATATACGATCTGCCACTATAGGGAATTGAGCAACATGCAAGGCTTGCTTTACAGTAAGACGCATTTTTGCTCTAAAAGAGGCAGAAGGTTTATGCTGTCCATATAAATTTTCAATAGAAAGCAGCGAATCGTTGCACTTTGCGTCGTTATACGTCGACTTATCCGCGAGACGTCACGTTTCACTTACAAATTGCTGGATTCACTTTGCTTTGTGAACGCGAAACGTTGAAGTGCGTTGCAGAATTGCCCGGCGCTCGTTTACATCCACTCGACTCATTGTGTGTAACGTATCGCGACAGGGAAAACCACTGATTCGACCATATCCCGCTAATTAAATCAGTTTTACAGGGCAAACCAGATTCATTACTAATGAACAGTGCGCATAGACGATGTAGTACATTTCGCAATTCCACTCGCGGCGCAAATCGCTGGCGCAACAAAGCTGGGCCCGTCACACGCGGACACGCCAACAGGACGACACATTACCTGTTGCGAGCTAATGCTAATCAAATGACGAAAGCGCAGCCTTTGCGCGAATCGAACGAAGGGCAGGTTTAATCGTTTACGTGCCGAAAACGCATAATAGCAATCCGCGCCAGCAGCGATAGAGCGTTGCGAATACGCGTAAGTAAAGTGGAATAACGTAATCGGAGGAGAAAAGAAGTGTTCGGAGTAATTTATTTGCCGCACGAATTCATAATATTCAGCCTGCTTTATTTTTATAACAACTTTAGATATCCGCAACGCTCGGTAGCATAGAATATAACGAACGCACGCGAGGCAGAACACGAAACTTCACACCGAGTAATGGACCTAATTTAATAAACGTTCGTGCCCCCAGAGATAACGTTGTAAGAGAAATGTCTTTCCCTCCCTACGTCGTTTTGTATCTATTTGCTGCTTTCTTGTTCTCTCGCTCGATATAAAGATATGATATAAAGACGGATGGAGACGTCTTATTTATTTATCGCGACAAGCATTATTCCCCGAGGAATAATTCTGCTGTTAGTGAAATGCTTGGCTCACAGGATTTCAATAGCACTTCAAAGTGGCCGTGTACTCAATACTGATAGCCAAATTCGTTACAGCGAACAGTAAACTATCCGGATTCGCTTATAGTAATTTAGTTACATGCGACTGAGCGTCGGACATACTTGTTATAAGTTTAATATAACTCGCTGAATGTAAATTGTCCAGATCCTAGCGAAATCTGGGAACTAATCCTTAAACCCAGGCGCAATATTGATGCGTCCTGTTGCAAGGCAATGCATGCAGCGTCTAGTTGTCGTTGAGAAAGACAGACAGACACAGAGAGCGAGCGAGCGAGAGAGAGAGTGAGAGAGACGAGGGAGAGGTTGAAATCTAATTAGGCTGTCTACGGCTCGATGAGTCGTGCGATAACTCGCAGCTTCAAGATAACTCCGACGGTCTGTTCCTTGGAGCACCGACGCGCGTGCAACGTCGGTCGATTGGCGCAATTCAATTACAAAAGTTATCGTCAATTGGGAGCACAATAATTCATTAAATACGCGCTACTATCACTGTAGTACCAAAGATTATATCTTCCGGAAAGGCCGGTTTCACTGCGTACTTTGAGAACTGTGAAACACTTATCCCTTATCACTGAAATGCATTCGTTAAGAAACTGATGTATATTTTAATGTAATATATTTTAACACGATCTAACTAAATTAATTTCCGATTAATTCTGTAAAACTGTAAAATTAATTCAGGTATTTCCTACGAGTTATAACTGTAGAAAGTCCATGCGAAATTTAAATAATTATTTATTAAATAAATTTATTCCATTATTATGTACTAGAAGGACGAAATCATGTATGACGAGACGACAAATTTAATTTCATTTTCAATTACTAATTACATTTCCGCAAAAGTAATTTCTGATAAAGTGCAATAAGTAATTTAATTACATTGTAACTGTTCATTTCAAATTCTTGCTTTAAATGTTATCATTTTAATTTGATTTAATTGGCTGGAGTGTTGTAATATATTACGTCAAACGATATACCATTTACCCCAAAAAGTTTAATTTATACTACTTTATACAAATTTTACTTTTACGTATGTATATATTTCATTCCTGCAAGCTTTTAAAATGGATATTCCGTGCAAATGTTACATCAAAGGTATATTTAAGAGAAAACTTGAAAATGATAATTAAAACTCGCTATACAGTATAATAAGCTGTTAATATGCAAAATTAAAAAGTATAAGAACACGACGTGCTGCTCGTTTAATTGCTTTAGCGGCACTCACAATAGGCTTCGTTCATTAATACTGTTTCCATTTTGAAATTGATATTGTTTCATGTCTATCGCGTCAGTTAGGTAGCCCTGTAAAGATGGAATGAGATAGCTGTAATACAACGCTGAAAACTTAATTATGCTCGCAACGACCCGATTAATTACTTGCCTTCGTTCAGTAGCCGCGTTTGCATTACTTTGGTGATAACTGGATCATGAAATCGTGGAGGCGGCGGGCTTTGTAGCACGTGCCAGAGAAAAAGAAGAGAAAAGAGTACATCCTTATTAATTATTCTAGCTTATAACGGTTTTACAAAAATTAAAGAACAAAATTTTGAATCGCGTAGAAACAAAACAGCTAACGGTGTAAACTTCATTTTAGATTATGATTTGCCACAGAATTCAGTATATAATTTCATTTATAATTTCGTATGCCGCATATGTAATATAATATAGATTTTATATTTCAAAAATCATAATATGCATACGTATACAGAATATATCAAAATACAAAAGAAAGTACAAAATATAAGATATAGATAGACAGAATATAAATAGAATTTTTTATAGATAGAATTCTGGCCTGATTTCAGTCGCAAATCAAATTAAAAATTGTATAAATTAAACTTAGCCCATATAAATACAAAATTCGGCTAGCATAACATAAACTAATTTATGATGCAATTTTATGCTGGATAGTAATAAAAGATGTGATTAAACATTGTCCTCAATATAACTTATATTTATTTGTTAAACAATAATCGGATAATTCATAAAAGTGAAAAAAATAACGAATTATCGTAAAACTAATTTCAAAACATCGTTTCAGTTTTTAATAATATGACAAAAATGTACACAACGCATTATTTTTATGAATACCTTTTATATGAAAACATAAAATATGCTTTTATTTTAATTTTATTAAATTTTTATTAAATTCTCATTTGGTGTCAGCAATACAATTTCACATATTTCAATTTGCTAAAAATAAAGAAGCTTAGCGATTTAAACATAGATAATGTATATCCGTCTACAGTGAAAAATTGTAAACTCAATAAATTCACATGCAACTTGACAAATCATTTGGTTATCTTTAACGAGCAGTAAACAATTCCTGTAGCAGCTTACGCGTTATGTATAAATATGTACCCGACTTTCGCGCACAATTAAATATACATGGTCGTTAGCATACACATAAACTCGCACATTACGCAGTGGACCACGTGTTGGACGGGTAGTGTATTGTAAAAGTCAACGCTAGCTGAGAAGGAAGAGACGAGCAATTAGCGTTATTAAGCACGCTCGACATCGCTCTCGTTCCTTCTCTCTGCACGTTCTCGTTGTTATCCTTGCTTGCTGGCTTGCACTGCGCATCTTTGCATTTTTTTCCTGTTTTACCCAAGGTTTGCTATTGCGATATAATGTTGCGCCTCATTTCCTCTCGCTAGTATACAAGCGTCCGGAAAACAATTTTCTCTGTTTTGGCACGCGGTTTACTACGTCCGCGTGTTCGCGTATTCGCGCTCCCTGAGATCAGCGTGCAGCAATGCGATATATCCGAAAGATACACATATTTCGTGTCTTTATTTGAAACCGAAATCGAGTACATTTATTTGAGTATTTTTATTTGATCGTTTAATTAACAATTGATAATTTGTAAGTATTTTTATTTGATTATTAAGTTAACAGTTTAAAACAATTGGGGACAATGCATGGCATACGTGATAAATTTCAAATATAATCATAAGAGCGATGCATTTTGAGCAACGTACGAAAAACACAATTTGATTTGTAGCTGATTTGTCTGACAAAACGTTCGGATATCGATGTTCGATGATCGATTTGGTAAAGTATTGAATATTAGTTCTTGTCGAGACGAAATGTGACAATATTGAACACACTGCACGTTTAAACGCATCGGTCTCTTCTCTGACGAATAAAAGCTATAAATAATAAAATATAAACCAAATCGCGAGGATATCGGGATAACGTTTTGGCGTCCCGTAAGCTGTGAAAAGAAATATTGCTCTTAGCGCAGCGAGACCAGAAATATAAATTAAAAATAGCAGCAGCAATATAAACGGGATTTCAAGAATATCCGGATAATCGGATTACTCAATGGATTTATATAGCTGCCATCATTGTATCCTGAAAAAACTTTGATGAAAAAAACACTAATGTCTAATCTGACATACCTGATGACATTATAAATGATGGGACCGATCAGAAGAAAGAGAAATCGGTCATTAAAACTGCGGGATGTATGAAATTTTCTCGCATTATGTAGCTCTAATCTCAAGGTATAATTAATAAATAATATTTTCTCTCTCTTAATAAAAGAATCACACATTTCCCCGCGGAAATGTCAGTTTGTTGAATTAGTTTATTGCTCTGTCGCGACGCCAAAAATTCTCTCGACCTTAGAAATTAACGTGCATATGTGTATTTGTTTGCTGACCCGATTCCTTGTACGCCGTGGCAATTCCGCGCCGACGTTGGAACACGCGGTATTTGCATTTGACAGCGCGCTGAAGAGCCGCCACGAGGTCGGTTCAAGCTTAATCCAGGTCGGACTAAGAGGATTATTGCGAAAATGTTTCAATTGCGGCGTTGCCTAAACGTAACGAGGTTTATAATGTTCATACATACGCGGATGAACTTCAATTCTATATCGACGCGATCATAGTTGCTCGATGTTATAAGAGTTTTTAAATCTTTTTTCCGTTTGTATTTACAACTTGTGTTAGAGTGTTATGTCAATCTTCTCGCGATTTGATTTGTATTTTGTTCATAGTTTTTTTTTCTTCATACACAATTTATTATTAAAATTTTCCTTTTTTATCAGAAGAGACAGTGATACGTTTAAACGTGGCAGTGCTCGATATTGTCACGTTTTATTAGGACAAGAAATATCTTTACCTGTCACGAGTTTTTATTTAATTTATAAATCCGTCATTGCAAGAATTGAAAATTGAATGTATTCATGTCTTATCAATACATCGAAAATTATATAATAAACTTTTTGAAGAATTTTGAAACTTGTTGCAAACAATGGCAGGATACGTGCATTATAAGTGGGTAGTTGCTCCGCGTAATTTGCTTTTCAATATTAACAGTATGGCTTATTGCTTCGGTGAATGAATGTTACCTATATAGCACGACATCGCTAATTAACATAAACACGAACCAATCTCCACGGACTTCATCGAGCGGTAGAGGCTACTTCGAGTTTCAAACGTGAAACGAAGAACAGTTATGTATGAGATGTAAAGGTCGTGTTTGAGTTTGCCATTTGCGTATACAACGAAGGCCAATAACGTTGTTTATACATTGGGCCGTACGAAATGTACATCCGTTACAAACCGTCTGGCATATGAATGAAAATGGACGTTGCAGGTTGCATTCTACAGATTGGCAATTACTTTCAACCGAATATCAGCGAATATCTCTCAGTTGTGCTACCAAATGTGTTAAAGCCATTTAGAGCCAAGCTCAAAAATTGCTTGCCAAGTTAAACCGTTTGCCAGGCCGTAAGGTATTTCTCTGATAAAGCTGATCGATCTCTGTTGCATGTTAAATAGAATTCTAAGCACTTAGGATTTACACGATACGTCGAACGAAATCGCAGATACTTTTGATTTGAAAGTAACTGGTACGAGACTTATCTCATTCGTAGCAAACATGTTAGAGTATAGGAAATGTGTAACAGTTACATGCCATCGCCATTATGCCTTAGGGCTTGTTAGAAAACATGCAGTAGTTACAGACAGTGTTGATCCACCGCGGGGCACGGAAAATCTGCAATGGTATAGTTAGACAGGTTGTAGGCACCGCGACGTTTTCGAAACGTTTGATAGTTCAATGAAACCGATCCGCCAGAGAACATTGCACCCCGCTCACAAATTCTCAGTTGCTTATTCATACCACGTAAATAAATGGGCCAGTCGGTCCAGCGTAGATGTTTTTATTCATGTCTTTCTAATTATTCATATTTATGCAAACTTATATCTATGCAAGATATAACCGCATCGATAAGAACAACAAATTGATTATTCAAATACGCCGATGCATTAATCAAGAAAATTAATATTACAGTTACTGTCAGATTACAGAATATTAATATTAATGTTAAATGGCACTTTTATTGTGTTATTAACATTTTAACAATATTTATACTCTAGTAAGAATGAAATTTTTTATTCGAATTGTTTCCATAGTAGTTTGATAAACAATACGATATGAAGTTAACCTATTTCACAAGGTAACTTTTTTACGAAAGTTTGCGGTTATATAAAATTGCGGAGCTTTGTTTCAATTTTTGAATGTAAAAATCTTTAAAAGAAAAATTGGTGTATATATGTAATAAGTAATATATGTCATTTTATCACATATTCAGGAAAAATGTGTATATATGTGATAAAATCAATAAAAACATAAAGTCGAGATCTTCGATTGATATAATCCTTTTTTAAGGAGAAATCTGTGAGCTCCTCTTGTTAGCGATTCACAAAATATGGATTCACAGAGAATAGCGATTCAATACATGGAAGAAATTGGTGGAAAAAGAGCATTCCCACTGGAGAACTTGATCGCGTATGAAATCGTGCCGATTTTAGCCTCCAGGCAATCCACTTGTATGCGCACTGCTGCCCAAACGTACCATTGTATTTCGCGAAGTTCGGAAATTTCACTTGCCATCGTTATTTATCGATCCAAAGGAAGTACAAGTTTTTATTAAAAAATGCACTGTATGTAATATTTATACGTATTTTTAATATTGTCCGAATGTACGTTTTGCGCTTTATTTAAAAAAAAACTTACGGTGAAATAATATTTATTCGATTCATCGTAATTTCAAGCGCATTTCTATTTAAGCAATTTCTAATCAAATTTCACTATGATATTTTAGCATTAAAATAATAACGTATAAATGACTACTGATATTCAGGGGTCATGAATGAAATATTTAGAGAGTGATACAGGCTATTCTATCATAGAGTTTCGCACGCAATTAATCTTCCTGCTATCTCCTACACCGTTCACTTCTCTCCGACGTATTTCCAAAATTACGTCTGTTCTTTTCACACGATGAAAGATCAACGAGATACATGTCCGACAAAACCCACGCGAGACACGGGTCAACGAAATAACAGTCCCGCAAAGTTCCATAATTATTTTCCTCACGTTGGAAGGTCTCTAATTACGGGTGAAAAAGTTTATTATCAGTCTACTGTATTTTTTACATTCTTACTTTAGAAAGGATGTTATATTTTGAAGAAAGTTGAAACTCGTCACTTGAATAAAAATACATTGATGTCGTAACGCAGTTACATTTTGTGCAAGGATTTATCGAGAGAAATCTTGTCGAAACAAATTACTGTGCTCGGATCGACTAAACTGGATATTGTAACCGTATGCTCGCGACTTAATAATATCGTATTATGATACAATTAGTTGGTCGTAAATTAATTAGCAAATGTAATTAATTATATTTGTGATTATGTGCGGATTATCGATATTCAAAAAACCTAACAACTAGTTGATATACCGCGTAATTTCTGACCATTATAAGGTTAAACTTCAATATTTCACAAACAAAGCAGCCACGCGCGGTACTTTGTAGCCACTGCGTGAAGTACGATAATATTAAACTGATGACAACGAAATTATTTACTGGCAGTTACTCTTCACCGTGGCGCAAACGCATTTGCTGCATAACGCAGTGCACAATACCAAAAGCATACATGCAAAATAGGCGAGCGCCTATCAATTTGGTTCGACCGTCAATATAATCTCGCGAATTTTATTTCCTCGAGTCACTCTGTCAATCGCAGTCTCATTAATTTCTTTCACTTCCTTAATATCTCGCACAGAATGATACTCGAGGATTCATAAATTTGCGAAACCTCTTTGAATCTCATTTCTTATAAATTCACTACGTAACGAGGAAAAGTTTGAAAGCATATATCATACATATCTCTTTCGTGATTCAATCTTCATTGATTTATGATACTTTACATTAAGAGAAGCAATTATTGTTATTTCATTAAAAATTTGAAAACTCTGACTATAAAAGTACCTTCGGCAGATAAAAGTACGAGATACAAGTGGACATACAATGAATAATGAAATAACATAGTTCACGATTGAATTCTATCGCGAGCAAGATCGAATCTTGGCGGCTATCGAAGTTTCCAAAGATTATAGTATAGAGAAGGTTTCCTCAAAGATAAACCGGTAGCTTCAACAATGCTCGCAGCAATCTTTCCTTCTGTCTCATTAATACCGACGTAATTAATCCCTGCCGCATCCTCAATTAAGGATTTTATACGAAAAGGGATAAGTAAAGTTGTTGTTTCGGCAGTTGCAATTTCAAAAGTATGTTATGCAACTTTCACGGTTGAACGATCCTTCTTGCAGAAAAGTCTGGTATACCGTAGGGATCCATAAATACATTATCCCTCTATAAAAGTTAAATAAGTAAAAGTTAAATTAACTCTAAATCCACCACGTTCCGCACAGACCTGACTCGAGTCTCACGCCTTAGTAGGTGAGCTTTGCCATCTGCAACGACCGTAAATAGTGTAATATATTTTTGACGGAATTATTAAAATATTTCTACTTCCGTGATTCGATATGCAATATTTATGACGAATGCTTTGATTATGCGCCATCTTTCGCATCTTATGGTATGGAAATAGCACCATGTTTTTAGATAGATTTTAGGTGTTTAGGTTGATATCAATCAAATATTTAAAAAATAATATATAATTAGATTAACGTCACATTTATCTCGAAGATCCAATGTCTCGAAGTGATGGCAAAATAAATGTAAATTTTCTTTCTTTCATACAAAATATAATAAAATAAAAATAATAATATTGTACTATTCCATTAATTGTAACAAATAGGAAGGATACTCCAGATAATGATGAGTTTCATTATCGGACGTTAGTAATTAATTTTATTATCGCAAAACGTTGCAGCGTAAAACTTATCTTGTAATGGAGACGCCTTGTTCGCGAAATTCAGACGCGATCAGAATATCTTGCGCATCGATCAGACGGCAAATCAATTTCACGAAGCTTCCACTTCAGTAGTCCGATATTTGCGCAAATAAGCATGACCTGGGGCGCTACGTAAATAAGTTCGATTTATTTGAATCGAAAGAAGCTGACAGCCCGCTAGAGAATTACGTCACACTGTGGCTTTAAGAAATTTAGTGGATGTTTCGCGTTGAGTGCATACCCTCGTTGCCCGACTGCCCCCCGTTTCTACGCCACTGACGCAAGTTATATACAGTCCATGCATACATCACACGCATGCTTTTGTTGCACGTGGCCAAAGAAAATGCCAGCTGATTTACAGCCGGCATTTACTTTGAGAGCATTCCCTTCTTACTGAAGATAAATCGACAGGAGCCGCGCATTTACTTCTCCTGTCTTTTCTTCCATACTCCAAGATTTACACTTGAAGATACTTAAATCTATTAACGCGCGCGAAGCTATCCCCGTAGCGAGGAGATTTTTTACATCTGCTATTTCACTTCAAAATGCGCCGGGATTTACTTTCTTATATTCTCTCTAAATGAATTTATCTATTCAATTTCAGCAACTCCTTTTCCTCGCCGTTTCTCTCTCTTATGAGGCAGAATGCCGAAATTTATTTTTCGGATGGGGTAAATGAGATGTCATCGATCAAATTGAAAATGAAACATTAACTTTCGTCGACAGCGATGGCTTACTCTCTCACGATTGCTATCGTATCATGAATGAAATATGCAGGACGGAAACACGCGCGCCGTTTGATGTACGGAAATACGATACAAATAAATAAATCATACTTTCCGGAGACAAGATATTACAAGCATAAGTCCCTTCTCGAGAATCTGCTACTCGGTTAGATTATCGTTTCGCCACAAGATTCAGTGCCCTCCCTCGAGCTTATTTCCATTTACATTCTCTGCTACCACTCGCGAGACCCTTCTTTTACGACTGGCCGAGTACCGTCATAACTGGCGCTGCTTCAAACATCCTTTTACTTGGATGATATCCCGTGCTGAAAATTTTTTTATTACATTCACGAGAAGGCAGTAAAACAGCGAGCCCGGTGTACAGACGCATGCATCTTGATATTTTGATGTAAAATGGTTGGTCAACCTTAATAAGACCTACCTAGTCAAAAATTTGCACTATGAAGTTGTACTTCATACGGAACGAATATATAATTCAAAATGATAACTTTTTTTTACGTATAAATGAAAATTTAGTCCTTCGTAATTGATGACTTTGACAGCCCGTTCGCAAAAAGACAACCATAATGACGTTTAATCGACGAAAGTCTTTTCAAAGCGGATAAGTAGTTTGGCACTTAATTATCAAAAACTCTTATATTTGTGGACGCTTGTTGAAGACACAGTCATACTCTCATTGTTGGTTTGTGAGAACACCTTTGAGAAAATGTGTAAAGCGTAAAGTTGATTTTAACCCAGTTTGTAAATCCTATTAAAAAGTATAGCGGCGTCTCTCTGTAAAACTGAAACTTCTTAAATGTCCCGGCGAGGCTTGATGGTATTCAACGATCAAATTCAGTGACCCATTTTCATAATACGGACAGACAGTTTCAATATTTTTTAGGACAGAAAAACGAAGAAACGTTATGACGGCTTTAATATTATTTTGGTCAGATTAAATTTGATTTTACGGATAAATTTTCAACGTTAGTATAATTAATTAACTGGAGTTATTATAAAACAGTTTTGCGTAACATCGAGACCTCAAATGATATTTTTGGTTCTGTACACGTACCTAGAAAGACATTATACAGGAATATTACGATAGTAAACAGTGCACGTTAATGTTTTCAATTAAACCACAACGCAACCAAACCTACTAATTGTGTAAATCATCAGCTACGCTTAATTATAAAATGAACGAAATTAATTCCGATGCGCGCAAAGCGACAAGTGTTGCGCATTGTTTTGCGTTGCGTATAAAAAAATGCTCAATGCGGCTTTTTATGCAGTGGGGATTCAGTAAAAAATTATACTTCGCGTCAAACAACAGTAATTCGATCTGATTCATATGAAATGTTATGCTATACACCCCATTGTTGGCTTGAAACAACAGAATCTCCCTATAGATCAACAGTAGTTATAATTTCCCAATTTTTATTTTTAAACCCATCATACACTGTATTGCATGAGTTTTCGAGAACAGTTTAGTAATCTCGAAAAAAAACATCAATCTGATAAAGTGATGTTAACATAATTGATATGAAATTGTACATCGGTTTTAATTAGCATTAACTTTTTTACGAAGGTACATGCAATTTTTAAGATTTTTTCACGTAGATGTTCAACTGCAGGCTAGCAATATGGCAATTTATGCGCATTCGGTATTTTATACAACATTGCGATGATGCACAGAATGTATGAGAGAAATTAGTCAGACGAGGTAGTGCTACCTCAGGAATTTCATATTCATCCCACATATCTGCGAAACCAAATTATATCGTGGTGTCCCGCGTAATCGCCCAAAATCGTTGGTGCTCGAATCACATTTGGCAGTTACAAGTGTGTAACCAATTTTCCCAACGCAGAATATTTATTCTACATCGAGAATTATGACATGTAGATATTGATGCAAGTTGGAAAAAGAGTGAAAAAGTGAAGGTTGCATTTAGAGAACAAACACAGCGCTGCATTAAATGAATAATTGTGATGAACAATTGTAAAAATCAACAATTGTAAAACAATTGTAAAACATCTGAGAAAATTCATCCATTGCATAAAATCGTCATTAAATTCGTTCTTAAAATCGTATGCATAATTATAGGAATTGCAAAAATACTGGCATTATGAAATTTTTAACTACGACAAATATTTATGAACGTATGAAATATGCATAAAAAAATATGTTTTAGCTCGTTTAAATAAAAACGCAATATTAACGAAGGTGATTTTTAAAAATTTCACATTTTCGTGAAAATTTATTAAATTTGTTATTGAAGTGAAACGTCATTTCGTAAACACTAAACTGGTTCATATAGTATAATCTTGCATCAATATGGCGGATAGTAATCAGCTCAAGGGCTTCATATGTTCCTCTACGTGGATGCAACCTAATTATTTCAAATATATCGCATAATTTCGTCGAAATCATTACAGCGCGAATAATACAGGAAACATGAAATCCTAATTTCATTTGATGTAACAGCAGTTTAACTAATCACTATAACTAATTATTTGTTACTCACAAAAGCAAACAAACTTGTCTAACTAAATGTAGAATTAACAATTGAAACAATCTCTCTCATATATGTAACATAACAATTTTATACAACACATGTAAAATTTTACATAATACATTTCAAAAAATAATTTTAAAAAATTTTAAATAATATATATTAAAACCTAGCAGAAAATTAAGTAAAAAATATTTGAAAAAAAAAACAATACGAAATTATATTATTTATGAACGGGAATAGAATCTTTCGATATTCGCAATGTTATGGATATTCATATTACATTTGCAAATAATAGCATAAATGCATATCTTTCTAATAATAACTTTCATGCTTTTATGCGACGAATAAAGACATTTTCTTGTGACTCTAACAACAATATCTTGCCGTAACATCAGCGCGATATCAGCATATAAAAAGATTAATTAAGGAATTATAAAGTTACATCTTAACTTTTTCTTAGAGTATTTTCATATTTCCACATAATTTCTTATAAAGTAAATCTTATTTAAGGCCACCATGTCATCGGAGTCTTTCTATGATATCGCAAAACAACGCCTGCGAGAATTTGGTCGAAGCTCATTATCTCGTTATGTATTTATTCCGCACAATCATGTATTCTGGACAGAATTTCTTTGTTGATAAAGAAAAATGGAAGAAAAAGTTCTCGTTACATGCTTATCTTCCAATACCAAGAAAGAAATCGCAAAAACGTATATAACAGGGCAGCGCAAATGCGTGAGAAAATCATCAATGATTTTTAGACTCAATATTATTATTTGAGATATTTAAGATCGCTTTACAAAATTGTAAACCGATATTTAAAAGAAGGTTGCACTTAGAGAACAATACGTTGAAATTGCATCTGCGTCGGTGTAAATAATACAAAGATATTCCTGATATTCGAAATAATGCAAGAGGTACGAGCGAACTAGTATGCATCTCGCTTATACTTCCCAGTTATCCTCGACGACTTCATTCCGAGCGCCGAGCTTCAGAAGCTATTGCATAGACGTCACGAATTACTCCCCCACGACGCGAGCCGAGAACAACTCTCGCGCACGAGAGAGCCACATTCGCAGAGTAAGAGGCACGCACCACAAATCCGCGCTACGTGTGGAATACTAGCATCAGCCTAGTCGCGTTACTCTACGTGGGAAACAAGAGAGAACAATCTCCCGCGTCCGACCATCGCGTCGCGGCGACGGTGACGACGGCACCGAAACTCGTTAAACTTGCCGCACACGCGAGACGGAGGGAGGGGAAGGATGAGCGCTTTTGCGGGTAACAAAATTCCTACTGCCTCGGAGGGTGGTCGCGGGTGTACATACGGGGGAGATTCAATTAGCGTTGGCGGCGGTGAATTTAGCACTCGCGGATGCGGGGGAACGGCGAGAAATCCCGCGGACGACGAATCGAAAGGCGCGCGCGCGCGCGCTCGAGAAAGAGATCGGTGTTTCGGCCGATCTGGCGGCGATCTCGAAACGCCCGCCAGTGCAGAGATGCGCGTACGACGGCTGGTTCCCACTCACCGGTTGTGACGGGGTTGTCGGTCCATGCACTTCCCGCAATCGTGGACAGCAGCACGGCGCCAGTCAACAGCCGGAGTCGGCCTCGCGCGGTTCCCCGGACACGTTGGGCACGTTGCTCACTGATCATCGCGGTACCGGATGGACGAGAGGGTGCGCGACCGGCATCCCGACTGAGGGTTGTACCGAGAGCGTGTTCCTCTACCTCCCGCATCATCCCCTCTCATTTCCCGCCACGCGCAGACGCCTCCGCGCTACTCGAGCTTCCGCCGGCTCTTGAGCCACCCCCACCGACGGCGCTCCGTCTTAATCCCACTCACTTATCTCTTATCAATAGGTGACGATTAATTATCCCTCTACCTTACGCGTCGCAGCCCGCGCGCTGCGCTTTCGAGGTCGCGCTCACAACCTGTGGCACGCCTCATCTCGGCTACTTGGAGGTATGTCTTTTGGCAGGAGCCCTCATCCGCGGAAGATATGAACGCAAGAATAATATCACTTCGTCGACGCCGAGAGTCGGTTGGCTTGTGCTCGATTTATGGCCGGTCGCGATCGTAATATGTGTTCGGGGGATTCGGGAGCTTTGAAAACCGGCGATAAATAAAGTTTCGCGCGACTTATAAAAGAATTTATTAAAACTGCAATGCGCGCTGCTCCGTGCATATGCGCGCTAAAATTTGGAAACAAACGCAACGTACGTAACTGTACGTGGGATAATTTTGCATGGAAAGAGAGTGGAAAACATAAATTGAGTTTAGTAGATGAGTCCAGGCTGTTGGAAATTGAGTTAAAATTACATGAGTAATTATCTCTCTATCCACGGTACTGTCGCGCTCAGTAACGTTATCCAACAAAATGAAGAGTAATTAACACATTTGTGTTAAAAATCTTACGTTACTTTAGAGAAAACTCGATATTTCTTCTTAATCTGTTTATGAGAAAGAAAAGCTCCTCTGAGAGTTGACGTGATACAAGTTAACATAAGTTTCAAGCTTAAATGACTAGATACGGCCATCTATGTTAAAGTCTAAGTAAAATTAATTTCATTCCGTCTCAAGACAAACATGCTATGAACGAGATAAATATGCTAAAAACTGAAAATTTGCAATTAGAATTGATTTCATTTATCCAACAATTAGAATTTCAAGGAAGAAAATAATTTTTAATGCAATTAGCACTCTTCTATAGCATTCGTTAATTATACGTTCAGAGCAATTTTAATCTGCATTCTGTTTCTCCCGCACGATTGGATGTAATAGCTGTGCAGCATACCTGAATTTTCTTTCCTGATAAGCTTTACCGCTTGAAATATCCACGGTGTTATCGTAATCATTATTATAAAACATAAAATTGATAAAAATTTAGCTAAAAAAAATATACAAAGATACATTGTAGTTTCATTAATGTTTGAAATATCGTTAAACGGCAAAAGTGAAAGATAAATATGGTAAATATTTTTGTAAATATTGTTGTAATTAATGATTTATTGTATATATTTTCTAACATATTGGAAACATGGGTATATTAAAGATACATCATGTGATGTCAAATACATGATATTGCACATGTAACTTTCATCTATTGACTGCAGATATTAGTTTGGCTGTTACGTAAGCGCAATTTGGAAGTTCATACATATTCAGTCAATCCATTCGCCTTTACGTGGAATAAACGATAAAGATAATTGATCATGTGAAATATCGATTAGCTATATCGGGAATAGTTTAATGGATTTTGCTAGAAAGCTTGATTAATAAACCTGGAAAGGAAATATGATTTTCATTGACATATGATGGACGGAAGATATTTTTGGCTCGGTCCTTAATTGCTTATTCCATAAAACATAATCGCGATATAATGACTTGCGCTCCGAGTTTGATTGATGTTCACACAGTAACGGATATATAAGTTGCGCAAACATTTGGGAGAAAATATATCGGCGCGTTTGATTTTTCTTTTTAATATCTCGCGTTATCTCTATCGATATTGACATTATTTCGACTTTAATAGCTTGCGGCTATAGTCACACATTACACGTTTCCCAGTGTGTAAAACAGCACGATAAAACACGGGTTTCTATTTTCACTTTAATATCCGTCCGAAGTCATTGCGCATTATACTTCTCATTCATAGTTCAGGCATTGAAGTTGCAATACATATCATATGTGGAACCATTAAAATGAAGGGTATTAGCGTTGATTCACGATTGAGTAAACATTCGTAAATATTTCATAATGTAATGCGTCCACGGCAAAATACGTATTATATTTCGATGATACAACGATTGCAATATCATCCATGGCAAATTATTCAAAATTCGATCTATTTCAATAATAGTGTTTTAGTTTTCATATGTTAATGATTGCATTAATCATAGATAATATTTTGCGGCGGATTTGGCGTCCCGTTCGACGTGTGGCGAGTTAGGCAAGATAAATAGGCGCAAACGGCCCCGTAATCGTTGCTTCCGCGTTCAGTCCGGGAAATCTCACGCGAGGTGAATAATGCTTCTACGGAGGTGTGGATTGCAATATCGCGGCGATATGGAAGACACGCCGTGCGCCAGATACGCGAGTTCTTGCGGCACTCGTGCTAGAAGGCGTGTCGGGAGACTCCAGGGCGCCACAAGACGCACTGCTATTGTAGCCCCCAACTTCTGTGTGACGACGGTGGTGGTCCTCCGTTGCCATTTCCACCGTACCTCTCTCGCTCTTCCTCTCTCTCCTGCGCCGTTTACCTCCCGCTGCCGCCTTCTATGCTCCTGTCGCGCGTCTGTCCTCACGTACGTGCAAACCCTTGCCGGCCGAATATTGTCTGCCAGCGGTATTTCAGCACAGCTCCATGTGTGCGGTCCGAGGAGTCCACTCTGTTTTCGGACGCGCATCCAAGGGAGTGCAGTGTACCATGGTATGCTCTATGTATATGCGCAGTTCGCCGTCGAGCGAAGCGTGTAAAGTGAACGTAGGATGAGATCTGAACGTAATTCTGACCTATAATTTTCAAGACAAACTGTTTGAAACTTTCGAAACGCGCGTGGTATTTAATAAGCGCGGAATATACCTCGGATTAGGAATACATGTAAATCATGTGCAAGCCAACCTGACTTAGCCTGTAAAGATGTGAAATCTCTATCGAGGTAGTTAGTGGCATGCCGCCAGAAGGGTTATTGCCAAGTAACGAGCAAAAAAAGGAAACGAGAAACTTTCATATTGCTAATAACTGTATCTCAATTCGCAGCATATTTAGAGGAGAGAGAAATTCGATTGCTTCAAACTTCTATCTATAACATTAAATTGAGACCCAGAAGTTTTTAAAAACAACATACTACATAACAATTAATTTTTAAACGGAAATTTTAAATATGTTTGAATTTATCTAATTTATATATATTCACTGAAAAAAAAAATTTTTTTATTCAAAACGTACGTTCAAAACGAGTCAGAAAATCTTGTAGGCGTGATCAAATATTCTGATTATTATAATATAGAACTCAATATTTTATAACTTATAAAATTCCTATTATAATAACCAGAATATTTGATCAATCCTACAAGACTTTTTCTTCGTCCGTTTTTAACCAGAATTTTTTTTCAGTGTTACACATATTTTATAAACTTAACTTTAAATGTAAATGAGTCAACTTAAGAATTACAATTGCCATTCATAGTAGTTGTCATTCTCTGCATTCTAACGAGATTTAATATCGCGCAATGTTACTCGCATGATCATTTCCACAACTTTCACAATCAGCGTGAGACTGTGGTTTGCTATCGAGACAAAGGGTCACAACATCGTTCTCATTTTCCCTCCGAACACTTTGTCAGCACGCAGCCTCGTGTTGGCGAACAAGCGGACCACGTAGCGACGTGGAGTGGAAGACGACCACTCCGGAAGCAACAGCACGGTTCGTCGATGTGTTCGGGAACATCAGTGACTTTGCGAGAGAGGCGCTCGCTTCTCTCTGTCTGCCTATCCCCATAAAGTTACATCTCGTAAATTGCGTTTGTCAACAACGGCTAATTGCCGCCGAGAATGTTACTCGACTATGAAGTGGCTCATAATTATGCTGATGCATCCTGTATGGAATCGAATTATTTCGCTGAGCGCCGCAAGCAGCAAAAAGGTGGAGCTTTACACCTTTTCCGCTCTCGAGAGAGGGTAACGGCGCCGCGCGTCTCGCGAAAACGGTTGTATTTTTGCGGGTTCGTACTTCCGGGCGTGTCTGCGGAGAACGCAAACGGGATCGTGACTCACATTCGCCGTCGGCTATACCGAATATGCGAGCGGACCGGCACGCTCAACCCGCCTCACTATGGTCGGGGGTTTGAAGATTATTATGAATAAATTTGCGTTTTCGCGTGGTTGGGTTTGAGCGTCGCCTAAATTTTCGAAATTTGCGATTTTCCAAATAATATGTTAATAAGAATTTGAAATTCGCATCATGCTCAGAAGGCATAATTCATCGAGTCGTAAACTTTAACCCTTGATAGGTTACGCCTCCCAGATCGTAGAGATAATTCACTTTTCGAGCCAAGTTCTTCATTAGTACAAGATTGCTGCATAGTGACATTATAGGAAGCATTTGCTAAACTTGTGATTTCTGCTTAATCAGAAATACTCAGAGTGCGATATATGTATACAACTCAGACTGGTGACTAGAAATTATTCGGCAACTTCTTAACTCGTTTGCGCTGGATATGCATTTGGATTTGCGAGCTTCTTAAGAACGAGATGAGGGCATACGTTGACGCCGAAATGGCAGTAGTGATTCCAGGGAACGACGTATAACTCTCTCTCTCTCTCCCGCAGTATGTATGCGATCTAGTGGTTAAGTTAAGTGGCTGACGTAACAAGGTTACGAAGGAATGTGAGGACGGAGCTTTCAGCGGAGCTTGTGTACAGCGAGACTATCGCCGCCTCCTGCGCTCCGTTCTCGGCTTCGACGTTTCCAGCGAAACGTCGGTCGCCCCTTTTCAGCCCCGGCAACCGCCCCGCAGACGTGCCTTTGTGGTACCGCGACCCGACCTACGACACGCCACCCGCTCCCTCGTCCCCGCGCACACCCCCGGATAGAACTATCCCATTCACTCGTACACGTGCGTGTGATATGCGCGACTATGACATGGTTGCGCGCACGTACGGCTGATTCGTCTTGACATGCGTGCACTATCCCTCTACCACGCGAGATTGCCGAGGCAACGTTGAATTACGCGCGATGCAGTGTATGCCTGATGCCGTGCACTCCTTTCCTTGCGCCATGCTATGGAGAAATAATGCATGGACGGACGGGAACATGACGACATTGTATGTCTTCACACATTATCCTTTCTTTCTCTTGAGTTTTTTTTTAAACGAAAAGTCTATTCCAACAGTTTTTCGCAGTTGTGCATTTTTAATGTTTTAATTTGTAAAACGGCTAATTGTAAAATGGATTTAACAACGATGAATAAAAAATTCATTATATTGTATACACGCATTCGAATCAGCTAAATGAATAATAATGAAATTTAAAATTTAATATTGCAAATTTATATAATATGAGACGTTTAGATTCAATTACGATACACAAACTGTCGGCGAAAATAACGATACGAAAAGATAGACACACAATATCATATTTATTCTATGTTTGTCCAAAAATTTATATTTTTTAAATATTTAATACAATTTCTTTTAAAAGTCCTCGCGTTATGAAATTCTAATGTCTTGGAGTTCTTATTCCGAGGAACAGCGATCGACGCAATTCTTCGGAATGTCTTTTCATCGATTATCTTTCTATTCAAGCACTTAACTTAAATGATATCGTATAATACGGATAGATGTCATTTAATGGCGCAGAGCAGATTTCATCCGGCAACCTCTTACAATCAATTGACTCTGCCGGAATGAACGACTCACAATTGAATCCCATAATGCAAAATTTCTCGCCGACATTCCGCCGAATTTGCTGATCATAAAGGAGAAATTCTTTCGTATGCATGCCCACGTAAATCCACACTTTTTTCTCGGGGTAATTCAAGGCGTAGCGCACTGCCCGCGATGGGTAGAAACGGATTAATTCCGCCAAGTAACGTCTAAGCGCACTCGCGACTCCATTCCGCGGAAATGGGACGAAAGGCGCAACTGAATTTCGCGCAGCGCCGTGTGACATGTGTCTTAAAACAGATCGCCCCGGGTGCTATGCGTACGTAGAAAATTCGTTTTAGAAATATGGCTGAATAGCTGTCAGTGGTGTTTCGCAAACGAGAAGTCATTTAAGCGCTTATGAGCACTTGACGCTGATAGGGAAGTCAAATGCACTGTGCGCCCCCCCACCTCTCCGGTTCACCCGCCACCCGCTGTCCTGTCCTTTGCTATTTCACCCCTTTGTAGGCGTGAAATACTCGAGCAAATCATCGGTAATGCCGCCAGCGATGTCAAACTTCTTCCGCTTTTTATTCCACGAGCGCGTTCTACTTTCGCGGCACTACTTCAGAAAGACGACTACTGTCCCGGTTTTTACTGTCCGATAATAATTGAAGTATACACACACACATACAGGGATGTTTATCGCCTTTTGCGTCCGCCAATCGATACTTAACTCATCCGATAGAAAGTAAGAAAGGAATGAGAAGGAGCCAATGCCCTGGAGGAATTAAGCGGATCGCGTGCAATTTCGCTTTCACGACAATCACCTTTCGTGCGATCGACTAATGCGAGATATACGACGCTCTCGCGAGCCTCGAAAATATTTACGCGAATTGCCGTTCGCAAACACATAAAATTACATGACACATCCGAGTATACCGCAATCGTTGCGCGAGCGGCACGGCGGCGCGGCGGCGGCGGCGGCGGCGATGGCGGCGGCGGCGCGATCCCAGACCACAGTTTTGTTTATTTCATTTTGTTTGCCGTTAGAACCCAGTAGCACCAGCTTCCAAATCCGATATCATTGTTAATATTGATCCGCACCGCTGAGCAAAACGGAATAGCGACACTGAGCAATGTCGGTGCAATTATATGTGGATTTCTCGTACGCTCGGGCAACGTTTACCCGTATACTTGCGTACACGCGTATACTCGACAAATGGTCATTAATCTCGGTAAGTAAATCTGTGAATGACGCATGGCAATCCGAGAAATAGAACTATTATCAGCCGCAGAAGGTAGGGGGGGGACGCGATGGAGATGCGTATTAAGATTTATTCAGCCGAATTAGAATCTGCGTGCAGCGCGAGAATGGCAGTTAATAATGGCGGTGGACGTGCTGTAATTTATCTGCAGATAAATGTAAAAAGATAAAGTGTCGCGCGAAAACGTAGGAAAATATGAGTAGTGTAAAATTGAATGCGTAGGGGCGCGCGCGGAGTTACGAGCGATTTATGGCCTTGAATATTTTGGTTAGTACGTGCGAAATATCAGGGATAGGGGAGAGAACGTCCTAATTATGTTATTTTCATCTGGTACATGATACATGCCTGTACATGAAATACCGGTAAATGGTAGGATATATGTATAATTCCTGCGTTAAACCGCCGGTATGGCCAATTGGCATAAGTCCATGCTAATTCTGTTCCATAATATAATTTCACAAGATTTATTAATAATATTTGCATAAACCGGCGGAATTTGCATTTCCGCGTAGACGCAGATCTTGGTGATAATTTTGCACCTAATAATCAACTCACGTGATTTCCCTCCTCGAAATTTCTAATCCATTTGAGCTTTAAATATATTCCCCGGAAAAGCATCGCTCTGCATCGGATGCGCCTCCCGTCCGCGTTCTTTTCGCGGTTAAACCATCGAGTGGCTTCGTTTTACGATTTACTCTACATATGAATCATCAGCGCGGTACCGGCCGTAACGATCTTTGCATGCACAGCACCGACCAGCCATACTGTCGATTGGATGGGAGAAACTCGTCACTCGAACGAGCAGAAAGGGGCCTCTCTCTCGATCGATACGTTTGGGAGAACGGAAGAAATAGAAATTCACGGCTTCGCGGATAATAGTTGAACGACAGAGACGGCAGTTGACATATATTCGGAGATAGAAACGTTGGACGCGCGCGGAGTAATCGATCCTTCCAAATCCAAACTGCCATTCAACGAATGATAAACAAAAGGGCGATCAAAGACTGAAAATCCGGTAAAAGAATTTCATTTACGGCTTAACGGGTTTTGGCCGTCGTTCGTTATAGGCTTACTCATTCTTTCTTTTTCATGTTCTCTCTTTCTTTCTCTCTCTCTCGCTCCTTCTCTCTCCTTTTATGTTGAAAAATACCGTATGAATATAATGCGTTAGTATGCGCGCTGGGGAGTTCATTGTTCGGCAGAGAGTGAAAAAGGGGTGAATTTAATCGTTTCTTTTGTACTCCGATTGATTGTTTACGTGCCGAAAATAAAATCTCAGGCGCTTAATTGCTGCGTTATCAGTACCTTAACAGGCACAATTATACTGTGGATACATTTTTATTTGTCAAAGAAGAGTCATCCTTGCCTCCTTTAAACTGATAATTTTGTTTAGTCGTGAAACATGTGAAACTCTTATATTACTCTGCAAATAATTGATTTATGATATCATAAAACTTTGGTGGTATTTACAGTTAGGAAACGAAATTTGCTTTGAACTCTTCATTAGTAATCATCAAGGATTGCAGATTTATAATATTATGTGATTTGCCTTTTTCTTCTCTCTCTCTCTCTCTCTCTCTCTCTCTCTCTTTTTCTCTACTCCCCATCCACTCTTCTAATCCGAGCTACGATGAATCCCTTTCCGAGAACTTATTAAAGTAACGTGGACAAAAGTGCGTTCATTAGTCTTTAATAAAAACGTAATCCACGTCGGTGGAACGTCATATGGAGGATTAAAACATTGCCGAGAGGCTTGACGGGAAGTGTTTGCGAATCGTCCGGCAGTTAATATCATAATCTCACTGTCAGCATGAGAGTTCATAAAGTACTACGAAATAAATACCCGCGCAAAATCGTATAATCAGAAGATTGAAATAAAGATAGATATATCTGGCTGATTATCATTTCCGTGAATAAAAATACCTACGCCGACAATCGCCGGAATGCGATAACAAAGAAGACTTGTTAAAATGAACTGCAGAGAGAGAGAGCGAGAAACAGCGGAAGGGCGGCGGGCAGGAGGGACAGAGGGAGAGACGGTACGTGAGAATGAAGTAACTCGAACTTGCCTGAGTGCATTAGGAAGCATAAGCTTCCCGATTTAAGGCCGGACGGATGTATTTTTAGTCGCACGTCGAAGCTCGTTCGAGTTGATAACGGATCGTTATCAGCGAGTTACCGGGATTTCGTACCGTGAATTCCGCATTTCTCGTTGCGTTTCGCCCGCGGACGAACCGGCAAAACTGGGCACGTCATAATAGGAATTCAGGAAATTGGGTTGTAATACCGGCGCAGTAGATACGCGAACATATTCCAACGATTGTGGAGATCGGTGCGTTAGTTTAGTTCATACACGGGCTCATTTATTCCATGAGAAACCGAGTCACGTACACCTCCCCGTTCGCTTTACTATCCGTCATTCAATCCACACTGTCCGTTGCAGTTTGCACATTATGGACGATATTAGATATCCTCGTCGGGCTGGTAATTAATATCTACCACTCGAAATCAGGTGTATGTGACTTACTTTTGTTCAATTAATGCATGATACATTCATTAAATTCAGCGCGAGAGAGCGGTAATATGCGCGGTATTTTTTCAAAGTTAAATTAAATTATACGAGCCTTGAAAGTGCATTTTCTACCTTACGTGAATACGGTAGAAAAGTACGGTGAAATTATGATTTGCATGGCTTTCTCGAAAATCACTATCCGCCAGCGCTGGCACGCTTAAATTCCACGATCGAAAACAAAAAGCGATTTAATGATGAGACTCACGCTTGATGAGATTACGTTTTATAGAGAAAACTTTACGTTGAATAATGGGCAATTTTTTTTTTGCCAAGTTAATATTTCATTCTGGGCAACAGCACTTTCGCGCACAGCATTTTACCGTGTCTCATTTACAAAAACTGGATGAAATCGGGCATTTTGTATTTTTCCAGCCATGAATGATTACTCCGATGTGAATCTTTTTTAACGATATTTCGCTGAAATTCATTTTTCATTTATTTTTAGTGAGTTTTATTCCCATCTTCGTCGAATATTTTGTGTTATATGTAAGCTCAATTGTTCTTCAAACAATTTGATTTAATTCTATACCATCGTGTTCATGGGCACTATTACGGTGGCTAAAGCTTATGTTTCGTAAATGAGGGATCTAAATTGAAAAAAAATGTCGCTGTTGGTGACAATACGCTACATCGAGTAAACCGATACGCATGATATACATATATTATTAATTCGCCGGACTATGATAATCATCGGTAAGCAAAAGAATTTACTCCCAAACTGCTGCACGTACAAGTAGGCCGGCATGAATAATGCAAAGCGATAGCGGAAGACAAGTTCTCTGTGTAGATAATTGGAAAAACAGAGTGCAACGATAGGAGAAAGTCAAGCCCACCTCTCTTACGTTACCCTTCTTGAGCGAGACCTCTAATTGCATCTCGTGGATTCAAGGGAGCAAAAACAGTATAATGATACAGGAGGATGCTCCTCATTTCGAGTACACCGGACTAGACACCGCCCTCTCTCTTGGCATGCAATCCTTGGTGACTAGCGATACCAGGAGTTTCGCGGAGATTTTATTTTTCCACGAATCTAGATGTTCTAGGCAATCGATAGACTTTAAATTTATTCTAAATGCAGCGAAACACTGATTATCCATTCGACTTCTCTTTTAATAAATCGCACATTCGCGACCTATGTTTTTAACTTTATAAGAGGATGCAGAAAGCTTTCTCGCAGTTCGTGAAGTTCGGATTCAAGAGAGCAAAATGGTATAATATAACGACAGTCGACTTATCATCGCTACCAAGAACATCTCGACGCCAACATCCGGAAAATCATGTCGAAATTCAAAGTATTTCGCTAATTGCTCTACTTAGCCTTACTCCCACTTGAAGTATCCTAATTACTCTCGCAGAATATTTGAGTCATCGCGAATCAAACTTGGATACATTGGAGAGCGAAGATGCGTTTAAAAATTTTGCAAATTTTACAAAGCGATAATATAACTTTTAAATAAACGATTAATTAATTAACAACTCTCGATAGTACAATTACTAATTGTAAGTAACAAGGAAAAACGATAGAGAGTAAAATGCGGTTAGTGTGAATTTACGTTATGTAATTTTTAATTAATAATGCAAACTATAAATTGTACGTTCTGGGCCTCTCTCTACTTTGAGCCATCTTCAGCGACATGATGATAAATAAATTAAATAATTTTATGCTCTGTGCGACGAGCATAAGGAAAGTATTTAAAAATTAAATGTAAAAGAAATGTAATTTCTAAGAGGAAATACCAGAAAATTTTTGCTAATATCTATAATCTATAAAATAATCGGACTAGAAATAAAAACAGAGATTAACCGGCAGAGAGAAATGAAATCTAATCGCTAACCCAAGTCGAAAGAACGTAAAATTGACAAACTGAAACCTTGGGAAAGACATCGGAAACTGAGAGAATTTTTAAGCGGTAGTGGTTGAATACGCGAGATAATAATACAATTGAAAAACGAACTCGGCTTCAACTAACTTACTCTTGTACGTACGGTAAAAGCATTGTAATTGAAGAGAAAGGAAAAGGGGAGGAGTTTCAAATTAATGAGAATAGAAAAATCGAAATAAAATGAAGCGCTAACATAAATTGGAAAAATGACTAATTGAAATTTTTAGTAAAAGAATGAACGTAATGGGCAACGTTTATAATTTATTTAAAGTTTTGAAATATACTACCAAAAAAATATTGGGAACACTTCTTGCATGCTAAGAATTTGGGCTATTTTCAAACCGCTGTAACTCCGCAGAGAATCATCGCAGAGACAAAATCTGAAAAGCATTTTGAAGCTTGAAACTTCTTTCTTCAAATTCTTTTTGCAGATTTTAATTATCTTTTTTCTTTACAAAATGGCACAATAATTATTCTTGAACTGTCGAAATACAAATTTTTAGTGCGAATTTGCTGCGTTACATCTGACGTAAAAAAAAAATCGTAAAGAATTTCTGTTATCTGCGTCTTGTAGCGGGATCTCTTCCCTTTAATTTGAGTGATTGCTGATCGCGATGCAATGTTTTTTATTGAGTTATTGAGGTTTGAAGACGAAATGGTCATTTTAACTTTGATCGCTGATCTAATCTAAATTATTGAAAAGAGAATCGATCTGCTTTACCATAGTAAATGAATAAAGAACGTCTCAAGAAATTAAACATGCATTTTTCAAGCTTAAAGTTTTAACTTTAACGCAATATCGATAGTTTTTTACATGATATTTGAATTTAATTTTTTGTCAGAAGAAATAAGGCTAAGAAGAAAACAATAACAGCGTTTGAAAGAGCTGACTTTCAGCTTTTTAATGCTTTTTCGCGGAGTACTGTATGTTGATTTGTTTACGAATAAGTGATCAAACTTAAAATGATTATTTCTTCTTCAAACCTCGATAATTCGGTCAAAAAAAGTCGCACAACAATCAACACTCAAATTAAAGGGAAGAAATCCCGCTATAAAATGCAGATAACAGAAATTCTCTATGATTTTTTGTAACGCAGCAAAATCGTGTTAGAAATTATTATTTTTACAGACCAAGCTTCATCATTTTGCCATTTTGTAATGGAAAGAGATAACTAGCATCCGCAGAAAGAATTTGAAAGAAGATTCAAGCTTTAAAATGCTTTTTTTATTTTGTGCCTACGATAATTTGTCGGCGAGTTACAACAGTTTGAAAATAATCAATTTTTTTAGCATGTAAAAAATGTTCCCCTTTTTTTTTTTTAGTAGTATATGTATATGCATGGTACAGACATTCTGTGTTTACTTGTGAATTAATTCCAAGTTTAAAATTTTATATGTACCATTTCGAAAACTAATCGTTTAAATAAAAATCTTTCATTTAAAATTTTTACTTTTTCCAATCAAATTCATGATTGTAATTGATTCCATGCTCCGTAATAATGAAAGAAGTGATTATCTTCTCGTGAATATGATAGCGATGAACTGAGATTCTAGTTTTAAGTTTCATTTCATCATTTATATATAGAATTCGTTGTAATCTTTGCGAGATATTTTATACATAATGTTTTTCTTTGAACTGATTAGGAGACTATCTTTATGAGTTTTGATAAAGTTTTCAAGTTTATGAAGATTATAATAGGATAATCCAACATTTAAATCTTTAATAATTTTGAATTTTTCTGAAATGACTGGGACATACAGAATTTCAATATAAAAATAAACAAAGGAGTTCATTTTTATATTGCGTTATATTAACTAAAAGTTATATAACTCACGTTTGACTCTGAAAGCTCACTTTTCTTTATTTTATAAAAAAACTTAATGAGTTTTTCATATTATCAAATTCATTAATTCAAATGTTATTTATGCCGTTCCATTTCTTACGCTTCGATATTTTTTTCTCTTACATATATTTCTTTTTTTTTTTTTCAAAAGATAATTAAATCGTCATTATTGGACAAAAAATGAAGTAGAAAAGTCGATTGTACATAATTAGAATTTCAAATGGATTTTCCGAATTGATTTAATTAATTAGTGCACGGTAACCACATCTTATTACGGCGTTGTTATCATAAATCATAAATCATTGTACATCTGAGAGTCATTTCCGTTAAACATTATTTGCTAAACAGATATGCGGAATATCTATTCGGCTCTGCTGTTACACGAGTATAAATTATTATTCTAATTCTCGTCTCATTAGAACTTGGTGCGTTCAGCAAGGCAGATAACGAACGCTTTGTCGGATCAAAATGGGCGCGGAATAAAGCTGACTGGTGCGCCGCGATTGTTCCGCTTTAAGTATCGCTTCGCATTAGCTACGACGAAGAAGCGAGCAATTTAAGTTATGGCCTGGCTCGACTGAGACTGCTCTCTTATCGCATTAACGTAGGAACTCCGTAAAATGCAGAGGAACGAGAGGGGAGAAAAGAGAGAGAAAGAGAGAGAGAGGGAGAGAGAGAGACAGTACTCGGCTATACAACCGCGTCTAACGTCACTGTGTTCATTACAAGGAAGGATCTTACCAAACTCACCATTTACATTATGCTGTCGCATGCAACACTTGCCACAGATGGCTGGATACTTCTTCAGGATTGTTCCCCTTTGGACTGGACTAGCTCTGTTTGCTTTAAAACTAAATAGCTATTGTAAACTTAAACTGTGAAATACGCGGGACTTATGTAAAATTTAATTAAGAAATTAGTAAAGAAATTGAAATCAAATAATCAAAATGCGCACCGCGTTATTAATTCGCGGAATAAATTGTCTACTTCAAATATCGTGGGAAGCATGTATCGATCTCGCTGCTGCTCGCAAACTCCTACTGGATAGAAGCTTAGAAGCAATATTTCTTTTGCGGCACTCTATGCCAGTGCAAATAACTTGCTAATAAGAAAAGTCATTTTCCATTAACACGATTTATGCATCCAAGATGCCATACTACCATTTGATTAAAGATTTAATTGAAATATCGCTTTTCACGGCAGAAAATGTTTTCCAGATTGAGTTTGCTCCAGGGGGTGTCTTTGCTTCTGATTGTTTTACGTGATCGCTTACGTGGAGGAATTCAACAGTATTATAAGAATTAAAAAACAGATTGCAGGTATACCGTGTATTTGCGGGAAAAAATGGTAAATTGAATAAGTGTAGAACTGTACAATAAATACATTTTATTTATACAATATATAATATATAAATATAATTATATCTAAAATAGTTTCATGGTCCATATTAGTCTTCAGTTTTTAGTCTATTTGAAGATTTTTACTAGCAATAAATAAATTATATTTCAAATAGCAGGACAAAGCCTTGTTTATTTTTAGAATCACTCTTTAGTAGTTAGATGTTTGATGTCATCTAGATTGTTAACCAACCTGTAAAAATAATAAAAATATTTTATCAATAAATTTAATAATTACACAAATATAAATTCAAAATAATATCAATCAAAGGCTTAGAAGATTACCAATCGTATTATAATAGAAAAATATGTCATACATTTAATAAAGAAAAATAAATAAGTACATTTCGTGCATACAGTGTGACAACTTACAATTATAATCAAAGAATTAAAACGGTCGCAAATGAAGTTATAAATTTCTTACAATGTTAGATTTCCATTGTCGTGTGTAAATTGTAATAGACGACAACGAAAACCTAACATTATAAGGAATTTATGACTTCATTTGCGAGCGACACAATTTGCGACAATGAGGGCTCATAGCCCTTTTTCTCTATTAAAATATATAAACTCGTTTATAATAAGTAAATTTATTTCCGATTAGAAAATAATGAAAGATGGTAAAAGTCAGTTATGTCTCTTATTATTGTGAATAGAGTGAAAGATGTATCATTAGCGATTTTCATTACGAACAGAAAATCAAATATTCTGCATATCCGAAAATGACATAGATATTGATTAGTATACTTACATTTGGCAGTGGTACTGGCCAAGATTGCCGAGGATTAAATGGGCCATAGCCAGGGCCGCTTGGTAAGCGAGGTCTGTGTTTCGGAAGTGCATGAGTATCGGCAAACAGAGCGCAGATTGCAACTAACAGCATCACGATGTACATTGCAAACCTCATGTTGAACGTATTGTTCTGATAAAGAAACAAAAGATCGGAGGGTAAAAAATATAAACCGACACTATTAATTCTTCTGCTTGCGAATAAAAACATCTCGTTATTTTCTTCTATTTAATTATTCGGGATGATTCGCAACATTAAAACAAATTAAATTAAATATTAAATTAATTTAATTAAAGCGTTACAGAATGTAAAAGATATCACAATATTATCAAGTCAACGTATAATTGATTAGGAAGTGTACATACAAACAAGTATAAAATTAATGCTGTCATCAAATAATTAAATCACGGATATTAAATCACGGGTAGAAAGATTATTTTACTGCACCTTAGTCTGACTACAACTCGAAATGTGCTCTCTACATTACGTACCATTTATATATTATTTCTGATTGAATGCGAAAAACAGCGCAAGATCCAAGTTGCGCGGGGAAATCCCTCAGGCCTCGCATTATCACGAGCGTCATCGCAGCCCGTGACACGCGGTGACGTCGCACTCTCTGTTGATGATATGACACGGTATTTTACCCGTGTCATGTACTAGCCCAGACGTGTGCGCTTCTTGTATATTTAGGGACTTCCCGTAGAAATCTGTAAATTCAATTCTTCTCTTATCACGTTTTGCACACTTTATTAGCGTAACTTCAATGTTTTTATTAAAGCGCTTTTTACGAATATTAATTATATTCTTGTTATGTACAAACACACATAAATTATTATTCTGACCTGTTTATCCTTCATACTTCTATAATTAGTATTGTTGTATTCATCATTGCATATAAAATCAGACAATAACTTAAAAATATGTAATGAAGTTGTGAAGCATGTATGATAAGCGGACAAATTTTTCGGGTAAACTGTTCGTACACTGTTAGTAATTAAAATGCTGAGCAATTTTTTAAAGCAAAACTATATTCCTATTTATATATAAAAAATGGCAAAGTATCTCTGTATTTCACAACAGGCTGCAGTAGAAAGGGAATGAAATTACAAAGAGAATTGTAATTGAGCCAGCAGCACAAAAATAAAAATTATTATGCCATTGAAGCAAAGAGCAGGTTACACGATGGTACAAACAATCAAGGGAGAAAAAAGTTATTTTACGAGACACACGAGAGGAAACTGTGCAAAAACAACAAAAGAAGCGTGTTTGCGTGTATGTGATAACGAAATTTTTAAATAAATACTTTGATAGTATCCGAAATATGCAAATCTAGAGACAGATATATCGGTCGATATTAAGCATCGTATTTTCGTGCGCTATCACGTCGCGAATCAATAGAATTGATACACTCTACATGAACTCGCATTCAGCAGACATTGGAAATTAAGCATACGGCCCTCGTTCATGAACCGTAGATAAATACTTATCGCAAGACGCGGCGTGATATGAAAATAACTTTGAACTGCGGGAAGATTACCTATTTTCAGAAGCACGTACAACTCGTGCAAAATTATGGGAATATCTATCTTGTAAGAATACATTTTTCAGTTGCGAAGGGGCTCCGCCGCGACCGCGAGCGGATATCGACGCGGCTGGCACAGAACAGGAACTTTTACTTGGGCATGAAATATAAGGGCGGCTGGAGTTTGAGGTCGTTTACTCGTTGATACGAGAAAGCTGGATAGTATCTCGCGAGAGGAAACCGAGATATCTCTTAAACCTTAGTCCCCGCTCTAAAATCCAACACGTTCCTACTGTATCTCGCTCCCCTATAAGCGCACGTTGCGAAGAAGCGAATAAATATATTAGGATTGAACGAGCAACTAGGATAGAACGAACTCTAAACGAGCAATTTTATTGAGTGATATACGACTTATAAAGACACACTGACAGCTATGTGCCTGTTACGGTTATGACTAAGAGAGTGCGGGATGAAAAACAGGAAATTGAAAATTATTTCAATGCATATAACATTATTCTCTCTTCGTAAACTGCGATACGTTTGATCGTGTTAATGTGCTAATTATATGCAAAATAATTTATTATTTGTTTAATAAGTGGTATGAAGCAATATTCGCAAAATATGTAAAATAATTTATCTTTCCATTTTACCGATTCGATAATATTCCTCGCTGTAACTCTGTGACAATAAATCTGCAAATAGATTTATAATATGTTACAAACTCGATTATCACGTTGCACAATGAGAGCTGCGCGTCGAAAACACGTCTTTAACATCTCAGTTGTTACAAAAGTACTCTTGGCATATCAAATAAATAATAAGAGCATTACGTCAAGTTCCTATTTATCGCGTAAAAATCGTTATTCTGTGGTTTTGTTATGGCATGCTCGTATTATGGCATCGTAACGATAACGTAATCAGCTAGTCAAGCATAACGGTCGATAATTATCTTTCACTAAGTTAGCGTCCATAAGGAGCGACGTTTTATTGAGTTCCGTGGATTGGGGTTATTACCTATACCGAACAACTATCCTGGGGAAATATTTTATGGAGCAGTTCAGTGGTAATGAAGGTGTTTACATGCGGGCAAGAAGGCGTCTCGCCGGGCGGTAGGTAATTAGGACACCCTCGTCTACCTACGCGATAGGCATTGCCAGAGGTAAATGCAACCGGGCGCACATGCGGCTGGGCGGCGCACTCGTTATTTCGAGGCTTCCGCTTGTATAATGTATTAGCGTAATTAGCGTTATCAGATCCTCGGACAACGAGGAGTCACTCGTTTATAGGATTGCGAAAACCGATGTGCGACCGATTCGAATTCTGAAAAAAGTCGAACATAACGAAATTACACTCGGGATATTTATCGTGATAAGAGCAACGAGAGCGCTTTAAAGTATCTCGCACAGCTACATTTCTCGTCTGGAGGAAAAATTAAAGTAACAAAATTACAGTAAACGTATTTACTTTCATACTAATAGCGCACATTGTAATACATACAATAAAAGCAGTAAATTTCATCGCTTTGATCTGAAACTTTCGATCGTTACGTAGTTTATAACAGAAGACAGGATACAAAATGACAACAGATGTTTAAATAATACTCGGATTTTTATTTTTATTACAAAATATTTATTCGTCGTCTTACATTAGCCAGTAGTAAAAAGGAAAGTGTACGATCAGTAGACATAATTTTTGAGTACACGATTTTAAGACAGTCGGTAAAAATGATCGTTTAATTGCACTATCCGTGCCTAATGAGGAAATCTAATCTTCGGGTTATAAGGTCCCTGACCAGGGAAAGTCGGCGGTTTCCAGCCTCCAGGTGGGTTCCTGACCGGAGGTACGTACGCAAGAACTGCCATCGCCGCCAAGAGCAGAGTAAAGATGAACAAGTGAAATTTCATATTGCGCTCTATGTATTTCTGAAAGCCAAATATATATATATATATATACATGTATATACACATAAATTTAAATATAGTTAGGTAGCAAATTAGCACAGACGTGTTGACGGCATAATATATTTGAAACTGCTTTCCAGACTTTCTAATAAAACATATTGAAAGCGCAGGAATAGAATTTCACAGTGCTAACTCAAAATTGCTTTATAACGAGCATAAGAAATTGTCTTATTGAAAGAGAGAAAAAATTATGGTATATTCTTTTTCCTTCTGTGATATTTCTTTCTTTCATGTAAAATAAGTAAAAAAACATGGAGATAATGTACATACCTTGTTTGACTTATGCCTTCGCAGATGTGATCAACTGATGTCTTCTCACGCTTGCAAATTAAAGAAGTGTGATGGAATCTCTTTTCCAAATGTCGTTATATACACTCGCTGGCATATGTATACGTATATGCTTCCTCATTATGCGCGCGCTTTATTTCGACGATGGGAAGTACCGAATCTTATCTCACTCGTAGACTGCAGTCAGCGACGTTCTTTTCATACTTATCTAGCAAGAGTGTGTATGTGCACGGGAAAAACACGGATTCTCTCTGTATTACATGACACTCTCTCAACGTGTGCGAGAACGTCTCTCGCATGAAAGGAGAAATTCAAAGAAACTGGAATTACCGAAACGTGCGCGCGTGTGTCGGTGATGCGGGAACCCCCGTTAAACATTTAAACTTCTAATTTTCTATCCTAGTTCTCTTTGTCATTGTATGTTTTTGCAGAAGGCAAACACTGCCGAATGAAAAGTAATAAGCAGATATACGATACACTTTGCCTCTCATGAATCTCTGCGTGCGTTATCAGTTTCATATTACCTTGTGCTTCATTTATTATGTAATTCTCGATTTATACCCGAATTTTTACCATAAAACATATAGAAATTTGTAAAAATTCCGGGTGAAATAAAAGATCAAAGATAAAAATTTTTGGTACGGAAAATTTATATACGCTGCATATAACGAACGTATACACGGTATCAGGGCGAAAATTTCGCAAGGGAACCTCGCCTTTTATTTGATTCTTTTTAGCGATCGGCAGATCGAACCGTCTCTAAGAATCTGCAGCGCCTTACCGCTACTCCCATAACCACCCACGTTCCTGCAACCCCCCGCGCGGTTTCTACCTGCACGATTGAACGTGAGCCCAACATCAGAATAAAACTACGACGAATTCTACCTCCATCACGTTAACGTTCCTCCTCCGTCTTCTATCGTAGAGACCATTTATTTCGATCGTAACCAATGTCGTTTCGCAGTTCACTTCAAAGTGGAACGGGCTGCCTCTATCGCCATGGTAAAACGCGACGTCATTGACGTTACAAGATGATTCATACTAAACCAGTGGCCTATTTCTTTCCCCTGAGGAACATTCATTATTAAAGCAATGTTGTGATATATTACATTAGACAGTATTAAAGATAATATCCATTTGCATTAATATTTGAAATCTTGATCGAACAATTTTAAGCTATTAATATTCTGCAGAAACTTTGCAGAAATTAAACGTTTGATAAGAATGATTTTTATTGCACTAAGAGAAAAATATAGTTACTTTTGATCTCAACTACGATTTTATAAAATTTCTAATAATAATTATGATTAACACAAAAATATATATAGTTAAGTTAATCATATTTCATGTTAGAAATATTATAAAATTATGATTAAGGGGATCCTGTAGCCGCCCGCGGAACTGAATTTTTGTAAAAGAATATCTTTATATTACTTTCATAGATTTGAAAATCCTTTTAGAAAATGAAAGTATAAACATTATAATGTTTATAAGTATAACATTAATATGTGTCTGCTCGGTAGTATTTATT
>VBVR01000102.1:31931-78736 GCA_011638315.1 Tetramorium parvispinum | reverse complement strand
AGTAACGATTAAAATAAGGAATGAATCGTTATCGTTATTAGATAAATGTAACTACGTTACCGTTACAGTTACCAAAAAAAAGTAACTGTAACGGTAACTACGTTACAAGTAACTCGTTACTTAACAACCCTGATTATAACTGTGCGCTACCTAGAATGGAAAACCGAAATTGAAAGACGAATTAATCGCACAATCTCATCAGCATTGTCTGCATTCTATCATCGTGATATTTATCATCTCTCGTGATCTCTCACACGAAGCGATTCGTTCTGCTATCTGTTGTATCGAGTAACCGATAAGTCACATTTAAACAGATAATAAATTTTTTATTATCGTCATAGGAATACGTACATTAGTTTCAGATTATTAAAGTATACTTTATTAAATCGAAAATATCCAAATATTAAAAAAATATAAAATATCTGTTTGTGGTAACTTCCCGTGTAATTCCTGTTTATCTTTCATAATTTTTATCGGCAAGCTATATGTATGTATAATTTGATACATTTTCTGTTTTAATAAAACATGATAGGCTGACTTTTCTTCGACTTTTAGAAATTATAAAATTATAAAAGAATCTTAAAACATTTCAGAATTGACATATATAAAAAATTCTAAGAAAAATGTAGACTTTCTTAGTATCTTTGTATATTTCTGAAAAGCGTTCTAAAATTTGATATAAAAATTAATTTTCAATTATAGATCCGACATTTACTTCCATGGTAAATTATGGATGAAGAAACAGACGGCGGCCGTTGATAAAGCGATTCCACGTCGAAGCACGCGTTAGAACGTTTAAGCCCACTCTACAATAGTCGCAAGCAAGGTCCGTAGATGAACGACGGGAGGGGAAGTAAGGTCTTCTCACTCATATTTAAGCATTTTGCCCCCAAAATGGCGGGCGTCCTATCTTTCATATGTTTAACCTAACTTACTAACTACACTACACTACACTACACTACACTACCTACACTACACTCACTCTTCTCGTACATACACTACATACACACTCACACATACTTCGTGGCCCCAAAATGGCGCTCTCATGAGAAGACCTTACTTCCCCTCCCGTCGTTCATCTACGGACCTTGGTCGCAAGTTGTCAGTTGCTTTTTGCGACAACCAATAACCGTCAAGCTCCATATGTAAAGCTCAACGCTCGTTGGCGGTTGCAAAAGACAACTCGTGATTTGCGACTATTGTAGAAGACGCTCTTACGCTCGTCTTTTCTTTTTCGACCGGATTTCGGCGGCATAACGATGACGCCGGCAACGGAGTCGTGAAATCCCCATAAATGACCGAATCTCCGACCGTTACCGCCGATCGGTACGTATCTTGGCTGTCGCCGCATGATTACGCGATATTACGATCAACACGCGTCGTGTACCGAGGCGCGGAACGTAGGCAGCGTTTCCGGATTCGGCGCGCGACACGGTGACGGAACGACACATACGTATGAAGCAGGTAGGATCGTTTGGTCGGGCTTTCTCGACCGAGGTCGGTCGAGTCCATCCGTCTCTGTCTCCCTTTCACATTCCGCTCCTCTCTCCTTCTCCCTCTCGCGCGCGCGGGTGATCGTCTCTTTGCGCACGAGGCTGCCGTTTCGCGCGCGGTCGCGAAAGTAAAAACGCCCGACCGATCGTTGGTCACCGAGAGGCTCCGAACGCTCCGTCGAAGGCCCGCAATAACCTCGGCCGCCGTCGCCGCCACGAGATTCTGCCATCTGCTGCGACCGCTGCCAATTCTGCGCCCGTTATCTATTTTCGGAAGAATCGCATCCCGTCAGTCCGGCGAATCCCGACGGAGGACTCCCGGCCACTTTGGTACGGCCGGATATTTTCGAGGATTGCGTCGCGTGACGTCGATCGCGGGGCCGCGACGTGTGCCGCCGCGTTTAACCGTGCGGACGATTCGCGATTACGCGAGAGTGCCCACCTTGTCACGCGCGGCCTCTCCCTCGCCTCCCTTTCCCACGAGCTCACCGTCCTTATCATTGTCTTCTGTTTTTAGGAGTCCGTGTGCCGCAGAAAGAGAGAAAGAGACCTGTCAGTTAGAACCAGTCGTTTACATTGTCATAGGGAAGCCCCTTGTTCGAGCAGTCGAGCCAGGGTTTAAACCAGGAGAGACGTATTCGTATTTGCGAAAGTGAGACCGACGAAGATCTCGATTCCTGCCGCGAGAATGTCTGGAAGCAACGATAGCTTTAATAATAATACCTGCGTGGTGTGCTACAAGAATGTCGACATCTACAGCATTGGCATGTGCGAGCATCCCGTGTGTTACGAGTGCAGCACCCGGATGAGAGTGTTATGTCGTCAAAACGAGTGTCCCATTTGCCGCCAGGATCTGCCAAAAGTTGTGTTCACGCGGGAGATCAAGCCCTTCCACAGTTTGAGTGGAACCAACCTGCTGGACACCCGATACGACATCTACTTCAATAGCCTCGATATTCAAGAAAAATTCACCGAGTTATTAGCCAACACTTGCTCGATCTGTAAGGAGAAGATGGTCTTTAGTAGTTTCAATAGTTTAAAAGATCATATGCGACAACGGCATGAGCTGCATTTTTGTGACCTGTGTGTGGAGAACTTGAAGGTAGGATTGTTTAAACATGCAATGCTTTTTTAGTCAATACATGATACATGAATAATATATCGCTTTGTATTTATTAATTCATCATTTGCTTCTCAACAGATATTTTCGCATGAAAGACGCTGTTACACGAGATCGAATCTAGCAACGCATCGAAGGAAAGGCGATGTCGATGACAAGAGTCACAAAGGTCATCCCCTCTGTGAGTTTTGCGATCAACGGTACATGGACAACGACGAGCTGTACCGGCATCTGAGACGTGACCATCTGTATTGTCATTTCTGCGACGCGGACGGCCTGCATCAGTATTACAGCTCTTACGACTATCTCAGAGACCATTTCCGGCAAGAACACTACCTGTGCGAAGAGGGAATGTGCGCGGAGGAAAAGTTTACGAGTGTTTTTCGGACCGACATAGATCTCAAGGCGCACAAAGCTAGCGTTCACGGTAAGCAGTTGAGTAAAGCCGCTGCCAAGCAGGCGAGAACGTTAGAATTGGAGTTCACTTTGGCGCCGCGCGGCGAGAATCGGATGAACAGAAGAGGTATGCTTGGCGCGTCTACGTCGAGGAGCGCGAGGGATTACAACGGCAGGGATTACGGTTCCAGGGATTACGGTTCCAGGGATTACGGTTCCAGGGATTACGGTTCCAGGGATTACGGTTCCAGGGATTACGGTTCCAGAGATTACGGTTCCAGGGATTACGGTTCTAGGGATTACCAGCAAGGCTCGACGCCCAGCGGTTCTAATTCGTTCGCATCCAACAACGAACCGATTTTTACGAGGCAACCGTCCGTCGACGTTCAAAGCACAGATGAGTTTCCCACGTTAGGTGGTAGTGCCGCTCCTGTCGTTCCCCCTTTAGCTCAGCCGAAGAGCAGAGGCAATGTGACGATTCGCAGCACCGTGAGAAATCAGCCGCTCGCGGTGACGGACGAGAACTTTCCGGCATTGGGTCTGGACTCGTCCGGTCCTAGTATCTCGAAAACGGTGAACTTTAGCGTCTCCAGCAGTAGCAACACCACGGGATCCGGCGGCTTGCCGCAATGTCAGAAAGCTTCCGCGTCTTCGAACGTCTCCATTCAGGTGAACCACGAGCCTAACGGCACCGTCACCACCAGAGTATCCGGGCCCAACATCAGGATACGTCCTGCGCAGTTGTCGATAGATTCCGATTTCCCTGCCTTGGGCAGCTCCGAGCCGTCTACCAGTACTGCCAATTCGACTCAATGGAAGGAAGTCGTGCAATGGACTTGTTCAAAATCAGCACCGGCAAACACGCCCAAGTCTAAGAAAATCGCGCCGGCGCCCTCGATACCGTCGGCACCGCCCATCCGATCCGGCGAAGACTTCCCAAGTCTCTCCAAAACGTCAAAGTCGAAGAAACAATCGGTAATCACGGTAGTGCCGTCGTGGGGACAGAATTCGCAGAATACCAACAACGTCCAGAGCTCTAGTACTAGCAACAACACGAAAACGACGGATCAAACGAAGGGTAAGACGAAGAAGAAAAAAGCGAAGCAGGCTTCGAGCGGTAATAGTTCGAGTGGTAACGAGTCCAGCAGCTCCAAATCGAATATAAATACTGTTGTAACGAAGAAGGACATCGAACTGGCGAATACCGGTGACTCGAACAATTCACATGTTGCTTCTAAAGAGAATTTGCAAGCCATTCGAGATATCAATAATGCCGATAATAGCACGTCCAAGAATTCGAGCGTACAGAACTCGAAGGAATCGGAACATGCGAATAAGAAGGATAAAAGAAAAAACAGGAACAACGCGGACGGAAATTTGAGAACCGCGACCGTTATAAATACTGAATCCGGAAACAGAGGCAATGGAGAGAATTCTTTCAATTCTTCAAATGGAGAGAGGCAGAGGAAGCGCAGCGAGCTGAAGATAGACAGCTTGAACACGACCAACAATAATATCCATCGGACGGAGGACTTTCCCGCTTTGGGTAGCACGAGCAGCAGACCGCCAGGCTTCACGAATCCACCACCCGGTTTCGCTTCGCCGACTCTACCGCCGCCCGGATTCTCCATCAAGTACAACAGCCTCGACGGACTGCACGGTGGCAACGGCTTGACGTTCACAAACAGCTCCGGCGAGAGCTATTCCATTCTGCCGGACAACAGCAGCAAGCATGCAGCTCACGCCTACGTATCACCGCCTGATTTTCAAAAACGGAACACATGTCTGGTGGCAAAACTCAACACGGTCCTCATAGAGCAGGATAAGATCGAGGAATTTCGTTACGTGAGCGGCCTCTTTCGCGGTGGCACCTGCGACGCCCAGGAGTATTACACGCACTGTCGCGAGGTCATGGGCGCTAGCGCCTTCGAGAGCGTGTTCCCCGAGCTCCTGGTACTGTTGCCAGATATCACGAAGCAACAGGAGCTGTTCAAAGTGCACAAGAGGGAAGCAGGCGGCAAGGCGAAAGGACTAGAGATGTGCGCTACGTGCGGCCAAGTTCTCAAGAACGGCTTGGACTTTAGAACGCATATGTCCAGTCACACGCTTGAAAATCATTTTCCGGCGCTGGGTAAGAGCAATACGCCGCCGCCGAAGAACACGTGGGTACGTAAATGAGTCAATTATGCTCTCTCATCGATCATCGTCGTGTTCTGGACAACTTGGGCAAGCCGAATTACCGCTCGCTCTGAACTGCTGAAAACGGTTGTAAATATAACGCTCTTGTTTTTATACCATCGTACCTAGATTGGATTGCGTTGCGTTTATTCGGTACGTAATACGAGCGTAATACGTAATATTTATTCCAAGAGTCAATCGATTCTTAGTGTTAAAAAAACGAAATGTGCATAGAACTAGCGCTATTTGCAATAGATCGTATACCTGTTGAGTGAATTGCGAGGCAATATTGATTGAAATTAAAAGAAAGAATATTATATACCTAGAGAGCTTTTACAGACGGTTGTATTAATGTTGTAACGCTTGAGATCGGCGTGATAAAGAGGAGATGAAATATTTTTTTGTATAATAAACTATGAAAAATTATATAGGATACTGAATACAAAAAAGTCTGTTACAAGTTACGAAGGGTGGTACATATGCGTATATTATATATAATGATGTCGCGTGCTAATGGTTTCAACGATTACCTACTTCTGTACTGCTGTATCTTAAGACCGTGTATATAAAATTCGTAAATAGAAGCGTTCCTTCCTATAATTTATTTGCTATATTGCTCAGACTAGAGAGATGGAATAGAGATTGCTGTGCTATATACGAAAGAGTAACACCATACTTTAACAAATCGTTTGATACGTTATACATTATACAGTACTTGTAGCACTACCGTACTGTTTTGTACTGTAACAAAGTTGTACATTTAGTTAACACGACAATACATGATTTTGATGAGCGAGCGGACGAGTATCATTTCTTCGCCTGACTTCATCCATCTCCTATCTTTTTATGTTACATTAAATTATCCTATATTAAGTATTAATGGAAACAAACGCAATATCTTAATTTCACGAGGTGAAAAAATTGGATTATATGTATATATATTTCTATATATATATAGTGTTCAGGGTTTATTGTGACAATGATTTCTAGACATATTTCTTATAATGTATACGTCTATTTTTATTAAAAAGGAAAATCGCGATTCATAAATCTTAGTTAAGTTTTATTTCTTTTCGCAGCATTAAAGTTAATCGTTTACTTAGCCGTAAAGCCTTATTGCAGCTAGCAATTACTTATCCCAAAAATTTACTTATATTAGAAGAACAGGAAAGTGCAAACGAACTGTATATAACATCACATAATACATGTCATTCTTCGCGTAGCACGAGTAGCACGGACGCAGATCAAAATTGAAAATAAATTGTGATGCCCAATGGCTTTTTTTTCTTATGTAATAATAACACATAAATAAATCTCTTTTTGACTGGTCAAAAACGGTACTTTGTCACTCGATGCGTCAAAAGGCAAAATTAGAATTCACTGTTAAATGGTAGGTAAGTATGAAAAAACCTTAGTACTATGTACAACCTTTATGTATATTCTTATAAATGACGCAAGGACCATTGTATCCCGATGCACCTATAAAACAAGTTTCCATTCCTGGAGCACAGTCGACGCGAATTCGACCGCGCGTACGTGGTGAAGTCGTCAGGTCGCTCCTAACATCCCACAACTCTCGCGTTTCTGTAAGCAATTTGTGAACGTAGCGACTGTTAAACTGTACATGATAGATGTTACATCGATTTGACAATTTGACAAAGATGGAAACTGTCGAGTGACACCCCCCCTCTACCCGTCCGTCTTCCACGTCCATACTCGACTCGAATGAGCTATCCTTAAGAATACCGGATGGGATGAGGCGCTATCACTTTTTGGCGAGCTCGTTACTCAGCCAGTCCAGGCCCTCGTAGAGGCCGTGTCCCTGCGTGGCGCAGGTGCTCTGGATGTACCAATGACGTCCCCGCAGCGAGTTGAGGCCGAGCTTGTCGGTGAGCTCGGCAGCGGACATGGCGTTGGGCAGATCCTGCTTGTTGGCAAACACCAGCAACACCGCGTCCCGCAGCTCGTCCTCCTTGAGCATGTTGGCGAGCTCACGCTCCGCCTCGCTGATGCGCTCGCGGTCGTTGCTGTCCACCACGTAGATCAGGCCTTGGGTGTTCTGGAAGTAATGCCTCCAGAGCGGCCGGATCTTGTCCTGGCCGCCCACGTCCCACACGGTGAAGCAGATATTCCTGTACTCGACCGTCTCGACGTTGAAGCCGATCGTGGGGATGGTGGTGACGATCTCGCCGAGCTTGAGCTTGTAGAGGATGGTGGTCTTGCCGGCGGCGTCCAGACCCACCATCAGTATCCGCATCTGCTTCTTGCCGAACAGCCGTGTGAGCAGGCTGCTGATTGTGAGACCCATCTTACCGAAGGCGCGGAGTGAGCGACGTGCCGCGCGTCGAAGAGTAAGTTGAGAGTGACGAGTTCTCCTCGCGGTCTCGCTGAAAAAGAGAGGACCCCCGGGACACCGAACGCCTCCCCAATTGCGTGGCCTTTGTGCGTCGAAAGTGGAGTCTCGAGCCTCGAGCCTGACGTGTGCACGGACTACTCGCCCTCTCGCCCCCCGATTCACGGCCCCGGCAGCAAATGCACCTCCTTGCGAACAGCAAACGTCACCTTGCGGTCGGCGTGCCGCCGGAAATAGGTGGCAAGAATCGCCACGCACGCCACACACCACCCGGGAGTCGACGAGGTCGCTCAGGGAACGTATCCTGGACGAGATCGGTGCCCGCGTATTATCCTCACGAACGGATATCGCGGAGTGCTCCTTTCTCCTTTTTATCCCTTCGGAGTCGCGTGCTGTCCGTCGGCGGCGATTGACAAAGCGCGGCCTTCGGCCCTCTCCGACGCGCGGCGAACGGGAGAGAAGTTGACCACGCGAGGTTGTCAGGCTTACGCGCGAGAATTTGAAAAATTCTGGGCGTTTGAGTCTTGTGTCCATTTTTATTAATACAGAAATTTTTATTTACTTTTCATCTTTTTAATTGCGTGATGCAAGGATTTGTAAAGAAATTTTGTTATAATCACAAGTTAAAATTAAACAAACGTGTCAAGTTTTTCTTGCATTCACGAATTTGAAACTCATGTCAGAGGGACTTCAATTAAATTCCGATTAACGCAATCGATGATTAATTCAACCAGCAAAATCAGTTCCTACAAAATTTCGAATTACATAATTATTATATAATTAGAAATTATATTTATATATCATTTCCAATTTTTTTCTCGTGTTATGCAACAAGAAAATAATAATTCCATCCATATTAATAAATAATATAGAAATAAAACGAGATGTATATATATATATATCTATAATACTTTCAATACAATGTACAAAAAATATACATATAAGTTTCATGAATATCATAGAATTTTTCGTGATTTCTTGACGTAGGGCCCCCAAGAGTCATGTGTACGTACCTACCAACACATTACGCGACCAGCGCAGTGCGATCAAAACGAAAATGGTGGTCGACATGGAGCTGCAGGAAGCTAAAGATACCGTCTTTCAACTGATGAAAGAGAAAGACAAGATTGAATCAGATCTACGAGCGCTGAAGGAGGTTTTAGATTCCGTATGTATCGCACATGGTTTTACACCGTAGCGGTAAGAGTGACGTCACCGCCGCCGTGAAATACCGAGCTCGTCTTGCAGCATGATCTGTCAGATTTTTGAAAGCTTCGTACTACATTCTTGGCATAATTGCAGAATCACATCGGCATGGACGAGCCGCTGGTCGACTCCGAGGGATATCCCAGGCAGGACATCGATGTTTATCAAGTGAGACACACGAGACACAAAATAATATGTACGTAAATATAACATGAAGCAAAACAGCAAACCTCTATGTTAATTCTGCGTATTTGTTTATCATGTCGTTGTCTTGTTATACAGGTCTTACAAATGATCACAAAGACTTGATGAAGAAAATAGAGGAAGGATTGCACAGAGTCCACGCTCTAGCTGGAGCGAGTAATGCTGAAGAGCCAATGTCGGATAAACCTGACAGTCAGGAGACAGAAGCGCTAGAGCCTTTCCTCAGGGTGAATTTAGTTTCACCTGGTTCACCAGCAGAGACTGCAGTATGCTTTTGCAATTCGACAATTTGTAACTCTGATTAAGTTCAGGGTATTGATCATGTAATTTTTGAAACATGAAAAGTTTCGCATGAACTCTAGGATTCCAGCCAATGGAATTGTGGCGTTTACGTGAAATTTTTCACTTTTCACGTTTCCGCCTTATAGAAAAATTACATGATCGATGCTCTGTTTATTACAACATATCTATCTTGGTCACCATGATTCTACTATTTTGTTTAATTAAACATGAGAAAGGAGAGCTACTGTTATTTCTCTTTTTTTTTTCAGGGCATCCAAGTCGAGGATCTGATATTGGAATTTGGATCTGTTCATTACCGAAATTTCAAATCTTTAACAGACATTGGAAAGCTAGTGGAAAATAGTAGATACAAGGCAATCAATGTAAAGATCAAACGTGGATCAAATGTTATAGCTTTGACGTTAACCCCGCGCCCTTGGGTCGGCCAAGGCCTTTTGGGTTGCAACGTGATACCTGTAGAAGTAGTTGAGAGATAAAATTCTGTCGAAAAGTGTACAACATGTAATTATTTTTCTAGCGTGCAAACTATTTTTATGTATGTCTTAATAAATGTATCTTTGTATGTTATTACTCTTAATATATTATTATATTTATAAGTTTTACTCATTTCTCATAATTTTAATATCAAGAGTTTAGTTAATTAATTATTTTAATTGCACTTGTTATGGTTTTGGTATGTAAAACAAAGTGCATTTCAGAGACAACAAACCAGATGCATATAAATACGTTTTAATACTAGACTCAAATGCGATTTCGAAATACTATAAGATTTTTCATTGGCTAAATGTAATTTTAAGATCATCTAACAATAAGATTAAACTTGTGTTTATTTCTAACAATATAGATTAACTTTAATCTCGTTGTCAGTTTCACTTTTCATCTCCCGTTCTAAAAATTAAAACAAGATAAAAAGTTAAATCGAGATTAAAATTAATTTACATTAGCAGAAATGGACGTTAAGATAATCTTAATCGTAAACTCGCAGTACGACAAGCCAACGCAGAATATCCTAGCAATATTCAGTTACATTGCAAGAATCTCGCTGAAATGACTCAACCAAAGAATAGCGTCCTAGGTGTCGCTAGTGTTTCGTGACACGTGCGAACTGCCAACGCGTATCGTCAAACGAAGTTCCGCTCTGCGAGTCCCGGGAAGTATCTCGCAATTTTTTCACGGAAGTGGAATGACGTCAGATACACGAAGCGATGGCGATGACGCATCGCGTTCCAGCCGATCGCCGACAGAACACTGCAGAACACTCGGAAGAATGCCCGCGGGAAAGGAGCTGGAGCTCTTGCGCAAAATGATGAAACTACTACGTGGCTGCGATCAGCTGCGATAAATCACGAGAACGAGACTGTCGTGCGTTTCTCGAGACATTTGCCTGTCGCTTCTCGAGGTGCGAACGGAGCTTCTGCTCGCACGAGCGATAATAGGAACGATAAAAATCTACCTCACGCTGTCGGCCGTCGCGAGACGCGATCGAGCGTTTTTTTCTCTCGCGGACCTTTGTTCGCGGCCTTTGCGTGAAGAAACGACGCCGGCGATTGCGTCAGCTCGGCAATTATGGGTGATCGGCAAAATTATACAGTGCGGTGGTTCGTCCTGCGTGCGCATCATCAGGTAAGCTACACGCGTCTCCGCGAGGGATGACGACATAACCTCTCTCTTTTGGCGGTCGAGCTGCCCCGCGACGGTGCGCCCCAGCTGTGTCGCACATGAGCCAGATCGCCCACGTCAACGTTCGCACGACCACCTTCGGGATCTGAGAAAGGGAGCGTCAACGAGGAAAACATGACGACGGAGGACGCGCAGATACAAGAGCGCGCGTTGAACGGCGTCGCCGAGGACGAGGACGTCGTGACGCCGTGGACGGTCACGAGCGTCAACGATTCCGGGATCGATTACGACAAGCTGATCAGTAAGTCGCGCCTCTGGCGACAGGCACAATTTATGACGTCGAATTATTATCCTTGGAGGCGTAATGAGTAATTTACGTGAGGAACGAATTTAATTTTCCAGGATTTTGTAGGTTATATTCTTGACAAATTACACAGTAAGCATCCCTAGTAAAAATAACGTTAGAAACAGATGAAATATGTATCCTATCCCTTCCATTTCTGACTGGCTTACTGTTGCAAAGAAACGCATAGTAAAACAATCGGAAACGGAAGGGATACAGTGCATGTTTTATCCATTTCTACAGAATTTTTTCTATGGATGCTTAAAAATCATTTTAAACTTTTGTAACTGATGTATTTCTTTTTGCAGAGAAATTCGGCAGTTCAAGGATAGACGACGAGCTGTTGGCCAGATTCGAAAAGATCACCGGCAAGAAACCACATCGCTTTCTCAGAAGAGGCATATTCTTCTCCCACAGAGACATGCACACTATCCTGAATCTTTACGAGCAAGGAAAATTCTTTTACCTGTACACGGGCAGAGGACCGAGCTCTGATGCAATGCACCTGGGACACCTCATACCTTTCATGTTCTGCAAATGGCTGCAGGACGTTTTCAATGTTCCAGTGGTCATACAATTGACGGACGACGAGAAGGCCATATGGAAGAACCTAAAGGTTGAAGATGCCATTAAGCTGGCCTACGCTAACGCGAGGGACATTATCGCCTGTGGTTTCAATTTCGAGAAAACGTTCATCTTCTCCAACCTGGAACATATAGGAAATAATCCAGCATTTTATCAGAACATGATCAGGATACAGAGATGCGTCACGTTCAACCAAGTAAAGGGCATTTTCGGCTTCGGCGACAGCGATCCGATCGCAAAGATCGCGTTCCCGCCGACGCAGGTGGCGCCGGCGGTCTCGAGTTCGTTCCCCTTCATCTTCAAGAACGCTAGGGCACACTGCCTGATACCGTGCGCCATCGATCAGGATCCGTACTTTCGCATGTCCAGGGATGTGTTGCCCAGGCTAGGTTTCCCCAAACCGGCCCTGATGCACGCGACCTTCTTCCCGGCGTTGCAGGGCGCGAAGACGAAAATGTCAGCGAGCGACAACAACACGGCGATATTTCTCACGGATACTGCCAAGCAGATCAAAACCAAAGTTAACAAGCATGCGTTCTCAGGCGGTCAGGCTACCGTGGAGGAGCACAGGCAGCTCGGTGGAAACTGCGAGGTGGACATATCTTATCAGTGGCTGCGATTCTTGTTGGAGGACGACGAACGATTGGAACAAATCAGAAAAGTCAGTCTCGTGCTGATCGCCCCGAGTCTCTCTCAATGACTGGAGCTGTACAAATAATCTCGTTTATTTTTCAGGGCTATACCAGCGGCGAAATCTTAACGGGCGAGTTGAAAAAAGAGCTGATCGACGTGCTACAGCGACTCGTCGCCGAGCACCAGGAAGCAAAGAGTAAAGTGACGGATGAAACGATCAAGCAATTTATGATGCCTAGAGACCTCGGCTTCGTATAGAAAACGAAGTAGTCGCTTAGCGATTTCGCATCGAATTATACAAAGCTATTTTCTGGAGGGGGTTTCTCCTACTTCTGCCGGAGATATAGATTAAATCTATTTATTGTGCAAAACACGCTGCAACTATAGAATACGTTTCATGATCTTTTCCAAGCACCGCCTTTGTTGGAGGATTAAATTAATTTTTCTATCAATCTGCCTTGATTATTAAACAAAATCCCACATCCTTGTTGGAAAATCCAGAAATTTTGAATCATCGACTTCCTAAACACCTTTCTCAGTCTTACGGCAAAATTATAATACAAAGATAGAAGCTCTCTGATTTCGATTAAATCTCAATTAGCTTAATCAGCGATTATTTTTTACAATAAATTGTTCACAATGATCTTAATATACTGCTTATCAGTACATTAAAGAATTAATTTTACATTAAAATTAGTTTTAATTATGTGAATTTCAATTATAAGCTGTATTTTAAGACCGATAAGTAATCAGCGCGCAATTTTTGTGAGTTGGAAATTAGTCTAAAAATTCATACAAAAATATTAAGCCACCGAGGTGCAAGAAAATGACTCCTCTAGACGTACATACATTCATATATCGCTCTTATTTTACTTATTATTGTTAATTTAACCAATAGAGTATTATCAGCTGTAAAACGTTCAACTACAATCGTCCCCAATTTCAATCTTCCTCCCTACATGTTAAACGAGAAAAATTGTTAACAAATACAGATATCGTTGATCAGAGCCGCCTGCCGCTGCCTGCCGCCCCCGAACGGAAGCGCGAGAAGGGGGATCTCGCGATCTCCCCCCTCGGCGCATGCGTCGCGCGCGCGGGGAAAACTTGTGAATCGCGTGGATTCGAACGGCTGCCGTTTACGTTCCACTTTCTCACAATTATTCGAAAACTAGGTCGTGCGATAGAGGTATACACCTCACCTCGGGGCGCAAAATACGACGGTGCACGCCGTCGCGCGTGCATCCTCGCGCGCGCTGGAGGATCAATGAGCCGATCGGCTTCAATCGGCGGCGGCCGGACGCGCGCTCGCGCTTATACATATAGTGACGGGGTGAGACGAGTGTGAGGGGAGTGAGGAGGCGCGCACAAACGGCGGGATTAACCAAGTGCATCTGGGCGTGATAACACGTAATCCAATGACCCGTTGACATTCTCAGCCGTAGCGGAATTCCTATCGAAGCCTGTTAAACCGATCAATAAACCGATCGGGATATACAAACACGCCGGAAAGAGGGGGGGGGTGACGCGCGTCGCCGAATTGGTCACGCGGAGTCGAGTCGGTCGCGTGACGCTTGGCCAATTAACGTCGCAAGTAATTATCGGTGGCCGCGCGGGATCTATCGGCCGCGAAATCGCGCTCGTAACGCTCGTTTCGCGCGACACCTCGCCGAGTTAATTCCAGTGTCGCGCGCGCGCGCGCGCGCACGCGGGCGCGGGAAAGAGAGAGAGGGAATGAGAGCGAAGTTAATTTTACCCTCGCGCGATGATCCTATAAAACGAGATATCGGTTCGGGCGCGCGAACGGAAACGGCGCGGCGCCGATTGGCCGACGGTGACGACGGCGCGCGGGCCGCTATTAATAAACCGGCGCATGCGTGCCGCGCCGACCGCCGTGTGTATCCGCCATTCATGCGAGTCGATTTCGTTGTTTCGGTGTGTGCAGGAGCACGGCAGCGAGCATCGCTGAGCAGCCAGCCAGGCAGAGCCAACGAGTGAGCGAGAGGTGCCGAGTACGCGGTGTGATCGTCAGGTTCGTCACACGATGCAAGCACATTGATTCCGCGAACACGCTGCGATATACCACGCAGTGGCAGCGGCGGCGACGGTGACGGCAGCGGCAGCGGCGGCGGCGGTGGTGGCAGCGGCAGCGGCAGCAATTTGTTGGCGCACGCTCCTCGTTTGGTACCTGAGACGACGATGATCCTTGGTCACGGTCCGCCGACGTAAGTTCGCCGACGTACGTGCGCGCGTGCATGCGTGTGAGCGAGCGGGTAAACTATTTTAGTCGCGAAAATTCGCCGCTGCCAAATAAGAGCTTCCTCGCGCGCGCGTCGCCGTCACCATCGTCGTCGTCGTCGCCGTCGCCGTCGGGCGACGGAAGCGCGCGCGGGACGGATGTCGCGCAGAAAGCCGCTACACCAGCGGCGTATATCGCTCCCTCGCGCGCGGCCACGCGTGGCGTAAGCGATGGATTTACTCGCGCGCACCGGCCGAGATAACACGCGCTACCGAAACGCCGCACGTCTCCTCCGGACGGCGTCCGCGAATGTTTCGTCTCACCTCGGCCTTTGTTCGTTTGAACCGCTCGCGAAGATAGTTTGCCCGACCCGCGTTCGCGACTCGGCACTGTCGTCATCGTGTCAACGGTTGACGGTCGAATTCCAATGGAGACCAAAGTCGCCGAGAGATGCGCACGTAGAGCTCTGTTTCGCCTCGACGTCTGTTCCGAGATGCAGTCCGAACGCAGTCGGAAACAATAGTGCGGAGCGAGAAATTCTGTTGTAATATAATAAGGCTTTTGATTTTAGGTAAGAGTGAAAGAAGTGCCATTTTTGAGGATCGGTAGGAATGATGCTAATCAAATAATAGAGCGAGAAACAAATTAATCCACTGATACAATAAATAATCGACGAGTAATATGGGGGCGTTTCTGGATACACCGAAGACCGAGAAGTGCAACGAGCATGGCACCGGCAATGGCTTGCGGTACGGCGTCGCCAGCATGCAGGGCTGGCGAATGGAGATGGAGGACGCTCACAGAGCGATCCCCTGCTTGGAGGGCGGCCTCTCGGATTGGAGCTACTTCGCGGTGTTTGACGGTCACGCGGGCGCGTTGGTATCGGCACACAGTGCGGAACACTTGTTAGAATGTATAATGCAAACGCAGGAGTTTAAGGCCGAGGATGTTATCAAGGGGATCCACTCTGGATTTCTCAGACTCGACGACGAGATGAGAGATCTGCCCGAGATGAGCGCTGGCACCGACAAGTCCGGCTCTACGGCGGTGTGTGCATTTATATCACCCAAAAATATTTATATCGCCAACTGCGGTGATTCTCGGGCGGTACTCTGCAGATCTGGACTTCCGGTCTTCTCGACGCGGGATCACAAACCCGTCTTACCCGCCGAGAAGGAGAGAATTCAGAACGCAGGTGGTAGCGTAATGATCCAAAGAGTTAACGGATCTCTGGCGGTTTCCCGGGCATTGGGTGATTACGAGTACAAAAATCTTAAAGATCGAGGCCCCTGTGAGCAGTTAGTGTCGCCGGAACCAGAAATATTCGTGCTAGACAGGGACGATGAACACGACGAGTTTCTAGTTTTAGCATGTGATGGCATTTGGGATGTAATGAACAACGAAGATTTATGTAATTTTATACATTCAAGGCTGCAACTAACTGATGATTTAGAAGCAGTCACCAATCTGGTTGTAGACACTTGTCTTTATAAGGTATTTAAAATTGTATTTTATATTTTTAATATGTGTAACATATACATACTTTTGTGTAAAAAGTAACTTGACTGTATTGCAATAACTATCTTCAAGATTTAAAGATTTATATAAAAATATATAATTATTAGAAATACTTTTTAAATTATTTTTATTTTATAAAGTAATATACTATTTGTTATGCACCATGTTGAGTCATACTTTAAATTTTCTTTATGACCATAATTATGGAATATGGAATAACTAAAAAAAAATTTTTTATTGATAATTGATATACTTCTACGTAAGAATGTATTCAGGTAAATCTAAACTTTCATTACAGGGTAGCAGAGATAATATGAGTATAGTCCTGGTAACGTTTCCGGCTGCACCAAAACCAAATCCTGAAGCACAGACGCAGGAGGCCGTGCTGGAAATGGCTATTGCAAGGAAAATTAAAGGTTCTTTCACTTTTCCATATTTTAATTCATTATATTCTTTATGTTGTTGCATTAATTCAAGATCACGATGCCACATACATCACGAAAGTGATATAATAAATTAATGTTTGTTGATATAAGATAGATGTAATGACAGATTCTTCCTGATGCATATTAATGGAAATTTGCACAATCGTGAAGGATTTGATTAGTGCCAAAGCTTATAAAAAAATATATTCTCCAGTATAAAGAGATTATGAAAGTTGTTACATGAAAGATCTATTTTTAGCAATATAAATCTTTTATTCTTAGATATTTACAACTACAAATACTGCAGTTTAATAGAGGAAAAAATAGAAAGAGACCAATCGTAATAATAGGATGGATGACTTCAGATAGTGTATTAGCTCACAATTGTTTGCATATAATTATAAGTGATGTGTATTAGCCAATTAAAAATTCAGTAGAGAAAATAGTAGTAATACAGTATGTCATGAAAAATGTTACCATTGATAAATTAATTTATTATTGCGTTATTAGAGATGATGTGTATCTAAAAATATTATTCTAAAAATTAATATAAAGAGTTCAAAACAGCAATATTTTCAATATCGCATAGATGTAATCTAATCTAGTCTGAGATCAAGATTTTTATTTTCAGAATAATCTTATATTTGCAATCTACATATCACTGTGTGCCACAAGATATTACTAGTCCATTACACACAAAGCAATCTTTTACAAAAGTGATAAAAAATATTTTCCAGTGTTTTTAATGTGCGTACAGCAATAATAACAACTTAATCTCCTTTAAAATATTGAGATTAACTTTAATTGCGGTTTGGAAACAAAATGTAGATGCTAAAGCTTGCACAATCTATTGTACAAATTATGTGTGTAATAATAACCACACAATGTGTGATTCCCATTTTTTAACGTTGCACTTTGTGGTTAATAAAGTTGATGTCTCGTATGATGTATCTGTTACATGAGAAAACATTTACAAACCGTTGATGTCTTATATCGTCCTGTGTGTGCAAAAGCGCATATTTGTTTCACTTTAATGAGTTTTACTAGATTGCATCTGTTATTTCCCGAAATTCTCTGTGAGCTCGATACAAATAGCTTATGATTTTCTTATGAAATTACATTCAGGGTAGATATAATAATGTATCCGTGAAAACAGATGCAATATAATTTATATGCTGAAATATCTCTGTAGTTCCTCAGATCTCACGTTATTAAAACTGTGTATATCCGACTAATGTAACACACATATCTCAAGGATACTAACTTGTGCTATGAAAGGGCTGTTATTAAGAGAGTTAAATTATATTATAATATCTCATTGTTTTTTAAATATTAATATTGTTATAAAAATGTGTAAGTTACAAAGCTTTAAAGACATAAGTACAATCTTAATGTGTAGTGACATAAAAATATTATATAAAGATACAACCCATACATAAGAAAAATATATATATTTATAATCCATGAGATAAATATTTTATAGTAATTTTAGCCAACTCCATATATGATTTATTAAAATTGCTGCATCAATGCTATATTTATTAATAGGGCATAAAAGTTTGCGAGATTTTATGGTGAATCATCTCACTCGATCGAAAATGCGTTTTTTCTTTTGTTTTTCCGATGATATTTGAATAGAAGAACGATTTTATTAAATTAATCAAAAGAAATTATATATGAATATAGGGATATATAGAATTTATATATGGATTATTCACATACTTTAACACGTCTCGGCACCGTCCATCTGGAAAGACTCGTCGTGAAACCTCATAAACATCTGCGCCCTATTTATGACCAAATTAAATCAATGTGTTTCATATCACTTTCTTAAAGACTAGAGAGAGGAGAGAGAAAGAGAGAGAGAGAGAGAGAGAGGGGGGGGAGAAAGAGAAATTAGTCTAGTATTATAAAATTAGTACATATACAATAGTACATCATTATTTCGTCATGTAATGACAAGTTATCAATAAATATTTTGCGAAATTGTTGATGAAAGAATGTGTTCCACCCTTGGAGTTGATACATCAATTAACCTAGAGCTAAATCTCTAAGTAGAAACTGTATATAATACAAAAGAAAGTTGTTCCTCTTATTTATGTTTGTTCCTCTTTTAAAGTTCATCTAAACCATGTCATAAGGTAGGTGCAAATTTTCTTACGAGAATCTAATATTGTCTATTATATACCTTTTGATATCGACTTTAATAGCAATGCATTTCTTATGGAGGAACATTGCAATAATTTTTTTCTTTTTTTTTCTATAAAGTAATATCCGAAGGATATACAATTCCAGAGGTGGACAATTTGCATCATATGTTGAAAGTTCGACTAAAATGTATCTACTTAAGACAAGAGTATGTTTCCATAAGAAATGTAATGTACAATCTCTACTCTTCCAGTCCTAAGTAGATGCATGTACACAATTGTATTGTCGTATATGCGCGCGTGTATGTTTGTGTGCGTGTGTGTGTATGTGTGTGTAAGTTGTGTGTTTCGATATCTGCTAATTATTTCCGCAAGCATCTTGACTGCATGTGAAAAAAACCATTATATTATTTATCATTATAAATTGGCGTGTACAAACATAGTTTATATATTTTTCCAGCAGATTGTCACATGTTTTTATTCTCATTTTAAAATTATTTATTATGATAAGAGATGAATATGTATATGGAAATATACACTTATACTCACACATGAATGTATAAAATGACAGTGGTCTTAGAAAGCAAATAATCGCTATTGTTACATTTATGGAAAATCTAAATTATAAATATTAAGTCATATTAAGCACATTTTATTATGCATATGTTGCATTTTTAGAATTGCACACAATCTAAGAAAATCACATAATTAGTTACTATACTATTTATAAATTAAAATCTAATATAAAATCTAATATTTAATAATAAATATGAGTTACCTTAATATTTTTTTTCTGTATTTGTAGAAATAATCGCCCAAGAGGAGGATAAGAGTGAATTCGACTATCTAAAAATGCTTGAACTTCTTAGAGGAAGCGACCAAGATTTTCCTTACCTGCCTCCTGGTGGTGGTCTTCACGCTAAGTAAGTTTAATAATATTAAAATACAATTTTTAGAGATATATATATAATAATATAATAGTCAATATTGTTAAATATATATAAAAATTCTTAGTAAAAGGTATTTAAATTTTTTAAATATTTTTCGTTTTACTGCTATTCATTACTGTCATTATTAAAAGGGTTAGTTTCCGTACAGTTGAATTTATTACATAATTTTTACAATGAGAAAGATATGAATTGTACTTACATAACATATACATAATTGTTTCGAAGAAGATTCTTTGGAGTGAATTTAATGTATTTAGTTAGATCTGTCAATAAAAACTGAGAACAAATTTTTTACGTTCTCCGTGGCAAGATCACAAGCAATGCTAACGTTGCTACTACCAAATACAACCGAATCGACAGTCTTCTACCAATTTGGCTAGATTCCAGAATATAATTAGATTTCTGTCGTGAGAGGCCAATAATTTTATATTTGACCTTCTCCAAATACACCTAAATGTACTTACTCTCGGAGATTTTATAATGTACAATAATCTTTTACCTCTTTTCTTTTCAGGCAACCTTTCATTGAGAAAATGTTTCGAGAAATGTGTCCCAGCAAAGCGCATTCTGTAAGTGTTGGATACATCCCTTTGACATAACTAACCCTCGATCGTTTTCTAAACTGCATCAAATGTACAATTATATAATAATAAGACATGTTCCATATTCATATATAAAGATGCAGAATTTACCGTGGACACATTTATTTGAATAGTAATCCCTAATGTAAGGAAATCCTATCAGTGTTAAAGAAAAATTACGATGTACTATAAACTGGTGAGTCTTGACAACTAAGTTTCATAAGTCTCGTAAAGCATATAATTAGTAGACTTCTGCAAAGTGACCCACGATTGGCACAACGTAAATTAGTGCGTAAATTAATTAAATATTATGCAGTAAATTAATTAAATATTACGTACTTTTATAAGTGTTTCTATTCATCTATCTGTACTATTTGTTTAAAAACTCAAGCTATGCAAAAGTTTCCTTGTCCATTGTAACTTTAGTAATCGCAACAGCCATTGAAACATGCGGGATTATGTATCTATCTAAGAAATATATTTCTCTTAAAAGATCACGAGATTTATTTAAGAAATATGGCTGAAACTTAAGCGCTGTATCGATAGTGAACATATTTACTTAACTAAGTTCCATTATTTTGTGCAAATTATTAATTTGCAGTTTAAGCCAGTTAATAATTTTGATGGAATAATAGTACAAGTGAAATATCAATTACAAAGGGACTAAGGATAATTATAAATATTTACTTTTATTTTTAATTTTAACACGCAATTCTATTATTTTGAACAATATTTTACTTAGAATATGAGAAAGTCGAACAAACGAAATACTTTATATGCAGATATAAGAATACATTTTTACGATTGATGGCATATTTCAGGAGAAAATGTAAAGCAGATTGTATTATATAATTTACAAGTAATCCCTATTAATCATGGAATTTTCACCATTTAATTACTTTTTATAACTATTGTTGGATTTTATACATTTCTTTTTCATTCAGGGAAGAAAAAATGTTTATATTACAGTTATTATATAAGCAGAGGGTTAAACAGATGTTATACTGAAAATTGATGTACAAGCTGGAATAAAAAAGGAAAACTAGATAACATAAAAACTAATCATGGTGTAAGTTTTAATATAATATAAATATGTGAAAAAAATGTAGAGAGCATAATACGTTATTATGTATGCATTTATTTGGAGATATTTAAAAAAAAGAATAATATCCGTAAATATTTAATTACCGTGAAATTTGCACAATAGACTAACTACTACTATACATTTTATACCGCTTGCATAGCTCTTTCACACGCGAACAAGATTTAAATGTTACTTTCATCAAGAATGTATTTTCCTCAAAACTATACAAAAATTTCTGTATTACATACATACGTGTATACAATACATCGTGAAGCAAGATTTTCATGGAAACTCAATAAGAATTTAGTAGAATATTTCTGTCATACCCTCTTGCCATGTTGATAAAAAAAATGCATAATATTGCGATATATAATTATATATTTTTGTAGATCTAGGGAAAATTAGCGCTCAGAATATATATCTACTTCTTCGATCGATATTTCCTGCTCTTCATTTATAATCAGTTCTCGATGTTTATGGAATTATCGATCTAATGTACTTCATAGAACATAGAAACTTTTTACGGGAGAAGAGTAGGAAGAAATCTAATTGTTTAGTTTTAAAATTATTAGTCCTGTATATATATACATATAATATACACACCACACACACGCATATACAGAAAAGTTATTTGAGAAGCAGTGTACTGATATTTTCGTCAAGTAATTTTAAAGAGATGAGAATACACTTCTAACATTTAATAAAAGGAGGCCTTGAGTTTAGTTTCCTAAAATATTATTTCATAAATTTTATATTCAACTTTATAATTGGCTAGCCAATCATAGTAGATTAAACTATTGTATTTAATGTATATTCGGAGATAGGGTAAATATTATTGAACATGTAATTCAAACATAATATGCGGTTCAATCAACAATGTTAGAATAAAATATTTAGTACTAATACATATATAAATAAATCAGCTTTACGAATAATGGAATAATACGCATATCAAATTAGCCCATTTCTCTTTAACTTTTGTAATCATTTTCCATACATATAAAAACGCATCTTTTAGAACAAAAGTGGAAACTATACATCAAGGCCATCCTTGTGTATATGATTGAGTATACATGTACCAAAGTATATTACCGTTTCTGGTTATAAAAAGGAATGTCCTGAAACTAACAAAGTTAACACGCAATCTATTACCCGTTTTTTTAAAGTAATATATTAGAAATAAAAATATATAAATCTTATACAGAGAACGGATTAATCCTCTATTTTTACTAACGATGTCTCGTTAAATGGAAATGTGAAGATACTAATATATTTCATTGGTATTATAAACTTTTTCTTTCAAATCTAATCAATAGAACGCGAAAGTTCATGACATTTCACGATGGATTTTCCCAGACAATGCTGAGATGCGTGCAGATGGTATAATTATATATGTAATCATTTTCGCTGAATCGGAGCGAGACCTTCCTTCTATTATTATTACTTAAGAAATAACGCATCTTGCAGCAAGCATCTTGTGGCTTACCATGAAAGCCTCACGAATTTTCGCGATCTATTAATTATTAATATTACTTTTTGATTTTATTTTATTAACAAAAACTACACAATTAGATTTTCACAAGATTATAAATTACAGAATAAATATATTACAGATACACGTGAAGCTTTATAATTTCCTGAAGTGATTGAAATCTAGTTAGAAATATTGTATAGAGTGTACCTAGACTACGAATTTATAAAAATAGTTTGATAGCTGAATATCCTTTTGCTGAGCTTTCGTGCCTCATCTAGTGAAAATGGTGTAACGCCCATATTAATGATATGTTTTCATCTTGTTGTAAACAATCTGTACAGAGCTATACAGATACGCTTTTAAATGAAAAATATTTGGTGGCATAATACATAATCTTAATTTGATAATAATTTACACTACTTATCATTTACATTATTAATGTAAGTCACACTTATTTTGTAGAAATTTGAGTTATAATTTTAACATGGTTGGATTATCATTTTTCTGTTGTAATAATTTTTTTAAATATACATATAGTCCTATTTTGCATTTTGAATATAATCCACATTATTAAGCTGAAAATTTTATAAAATTTGAAAGAGAAGCAATTATATGAAAAAGCAAATGTTTTCAAACATTGCAATATTTGCATTCTTTTTTAATATTTCAATATTTATATGAGTGTATTCTACAGAATAGGACTATTAAAACAAATTTACGTAAAATATATGCTTTCATGAAAATGAAAAGAAGTATTTTATTAATGTCACTATTATGTAAAATTATGTATCAATTAAGTTCAATCGGCATAATCGTTGTGATGAAATAACTAATACTGCATTTATTTCTTTTTGTGATCTTTTAATTGTTTTAAATGTCATTCATAATATTAATTATAGAATTATAGATATAACTTGCAATCGCTAATTTTATTATTGGAAAATTGTTATAACGCCATATATCCTCTTATTACAATCATTTTAGACCCTAATTATGTTCACATCGTTTAAATTTTTGCAGAAATTAATATCAAATGAACAGCTTTCACCTGTAATAACATTCACTTATTAAATTAAAGCTTCACGAATGCTAGATGGTCCATGGCACTTAAGTGACTTTTTCTTCTCTAATATGTGTCTATAATTTGTGTCATGTTACGTTTTTCTCCGATGAATCAAATTATTGTACAATTGTACATTGTCGTCTTCATAGGAAAAAATTATATCAAATAGAAATTTGTTTAATTTTATTTCGATTATTGATGCATTTGAAAAGAATGAATGTTGTGCACCTCGACATTAATCTATCACAAATTATTCTTTATTCTTGTGAAGTCTTTTCAGCCCTTCCTTATTCTTTTGTCAGCCAGAGCACAAGTCTGCCAGGGATACACAGATCCTCATTGACCAAGCTTAATAACAGCTGTTAAAATTTTGATACATCACAGCTTCTACTTGATCTTTTTTTCCAATTTAATTGTAAGAGAATATCATAAAAGAAATCATGTATGTTGTTCTTTTTCAAGATGGAAGCTTTAGAATTAACACACATTTTTATGCGGCGAAGTATACAGACAGAGTTAGGGAAACAGAAAAGGAAGCTAAGATCTTACAATAAGCGCCTGTCGTATACTGCAAAATTTTTAGCGTTTTAAATGCGGTATAACGCTACTATTTTAGATATATTATTATTGTCGTGTGTAGAATCGTCGACATGATTGTACAATACCTGTCTATGTTTATTGTACATAATACGCATAATTAAAATGATTTGATGGGAACAAGTCTTTCGTCTTTTTCGCTTATTAATAAACGTATATGATTTTTGACACTACCTATTTCCAAGTAATTGGCTGAATATAAAATACGTTATTAACTACTGCCTCGCTGTTACAATGAACTTGGATTATTTTATTCTAATTATTCCATTCCAAAATAATATAGTATTTTTATTAACAGTTCAGAAAGAGAACCGAATAACATGGTGGTAACGTTCTTACAAACAGACGAATTAAATGTCTAAATACGCGGATATTCGACGAGCTTTGTTTCTTTATAATGAAAAATTATATGTTTTGCAACCGTAGTAGTACCATTGTAATTAATTATAAAACCGTCATATAATAAAGAGCAGTAAATATAATAAAGTTATCAATTATTACTTCCATCAAAAATAAAAGCATAAGGAATGGAGTAATCCGAATTTATAATATAGGTCTCAATAAAAAAATTAGAATATATTTCTTTTATATTAATATGTATATATTTTTCTTTAGTGAATACGTTTTCCCTAGAAATATGCTATTGATATTATCAATAATTATTATGATTATCAATAATTGGTACGAATATCCGATGTCCAATGCATTTGGTAAAATATTTTCAAAAAATTGTGTTTAACACTAATATTTATAGATAATACTATTTTGTAATTATCTAGTATTTTTTTGCGTGATTAAAATATGTATTACCTTATGCTATAAGAAAAAGCGATATTTTATTTACTGGAACTGAAAAATAATATATTAAGAAAATTGAAGTCACATATGTACATTTTTTACATAGAATATTTGATATCTGAAAGTTATTGTTAGAAAAAAAGCATAGAATTTGAGTTCTTTAGGTGAATATTTGATTAAATATTTTATTTTTATATAGAATTTTTCAACAATTTCTAAGATGTTTTAAATCTAATGTACATTGTTTCATTAATGTAATATTACTTTTTTTTAAGTATTATTATTATTATTTTCATATGATACCTGAATTATAGTTAAAAATTTATTATTACGTTACATTTATAATATAATGAATTGAATTGTGATGTTATTAATATCTGATGATGATAAATTAATGAAATTTTAATAATCTTTTAATCATGTTAATTAACGTGATTGTCGTTATTAATATTCTAATGCATGTAAGTATATAATTTACATTATTTATTTGAAATATTAAATATATTCTACAGTAATATATTGTTAATATATTTATGTATTGTTAATATTTTAATACAAACTTTATGAAAATATCAATTAAAAGTAAATACATTCATATTACGTACAAATATAAATATGTTGCTTATGATTAGATTATTATTTGTGAAATTTCAAATTGGGAATTTCCTAAAATCAAAAATTTGAGAAACAAACAGTGTTGTCACAATGTCATTATTTTTATTGTCATGTCTTGTAGAAGATATATAAAAGAAGTTGCGAGAAATTGTACAAAATTTTTCATATAATATAATAATTTGCCAAATTAGAAAATGTTTAATCAATCTTTGAAAGTATTTAATCAAAAATATATGTCCACAAGAAACAAAATAATGTTAAACAATGTGATTGTTAAATCTCTAGGGAAAATGCATATGCAAAAATTAAAGTACTATATAATGATGTGCTTACAGAATTCTCAAAGCAGTTAATGTATACAATATGTATACGATTTCATACATGCGAAATTGCAATAGATTGGCCGATTCGAAAGTGATGAAAACGTGAGATATCATCAAGAGTCATAGCGGCGTACTCTACATGAGCAGAGACTGTGCAAAGTGGTAATTGCATAATATCAGCTTTTTTTTAAGTCATTACACTTATGCGTGATAAAGGGATACATTGTACAAAGCATTTTCTCTTCAGCTAAGAGTTAAATGGAAAAATATTGGGAAAATTTTTAAATATATATATATATATATATATATATATCCTAGACATACATTTTTTTACTCCTTTTTACATTGAATTATATACGAAACATCTTCACGATATGTTTAATTGTAACAAAATTTTATCAGCCTTAGCAGAGATAATCAATTATAACTTTCAATTATAGGCTAAGTAACTGATAACTATGTAAAATTACTATAAGGTTATTCTTGGTTTTTAAATTAGAAACCCCCAAAATATATTGTCCATAATATTAAAAAGGATATTCTAGGATTATATATACATATGTACATTATATATTTTTTTTGATTGATATAATTTAGTTTATTTTAATAAATATAGTATAATTCATATACAAACACAATGTATATTATATAACTATAGAAATTGATGTACTTTCTTTCTCTTCACTTGATATTGCTATAATTGTGTCCATAACAAGCTTCAAAAAGCATAATTAATTTTTTTATATTATATTTGGTTGTATTATTGTGTTGTACACTTTTCTTATGCAATTAAAACAATTTTATTCGACTATAAAATAAACTCTTTGCTTTTTATATAAAAATAGAAATTGATACTTATATTCCCCTTTCTATTATATAAGACTTATTTTATCTAGCATCTTCTATTTCTTCGAACTGCTTATATTAGCTTGTTTATTATACGCATTTCAATTTTTATTTGTTATTTAATAAATATATACGTATAATAACTTACAAAGAAATATATTTGTATCTTTAAATAAAGGGATATGTAATTTCATTGTATAAGACAATAAATTTTATTTAATATTACACTCACGTTTATCATATTATCTATATAACAAAAATATATCACGTAAGTATATAATTATTGTATTTTATTTTATTACATTATATTTGGTTACTGGTCAGTAGTGAGTACGTCATCTTTTTTATATATGTACATGTATGTATATACGTATGTACGTAAGTATATATGTATGTATGTGTGTATGTATGCATTTATATGTAAGCACTTATATTTACAAATACAATACTACAAAGATTATTTTTACATGTTTATTCCAAAATATTGAAGACGATACAAAAGATCTAAAATGGTATGGGCATACCGTTATTGATATATTTAAAAAGTATGCATATACAGCAATAACAATAAAAAAACAGATCCTAGTTTATTCGAGGTATCACAATGCATCTTTGTTCAGATAAAACATAGCCATTTACGGTAAGATAAAAACTGTATATTCGCCCATTCACACACGTCCACATCATATGAAATACTTACGCTATTTCATGTATTTTATTGTTGTACATTTCTAAAAATGTGATTTAAATTGTTATGTTTTGTAATCCAAATTTGCCATTATCTATTCCAACTTAAATATCTAATTTGAAATGTACTGATAACGCCTATTTTAATACTACAAACAGCAACCACGTCAAAATAATTACACACATATATATATATATACATATATATATAGTTATTAAATTAGATATACAATTGTGCTAAATTATATGTAGATTTATATTTGTTAACATTTCATTATTGTAATTTGTCTATTTGTGAAACTTTTTTCCTATCTGTCATACGTTTATAAAACGCTATACCATTATTGAGAAAATTGGATATACGCATAAGAAAATTATGCAGTGTTGAATAAGTCTATTTGTCTAGCCACAACATCTTTTCTTGTTTGTAATTTTTTCTTATAGCGTCTGAAAAAAATTATTCAATTTACAAGAAATTTCAATACGTGATGATAAATGTTTCACAGAAAGCATTTTCATCATATAAATATGAAAAATATTATGTCTACATTTATATTGACTTTATAATCGTCAACAAGTTATTAATTATTTTCACCCTGATCTTCGGAATACCGGATGACCAGGAATAAATTATTTCTAGAAAATATGAAGTTCAATGCACTGTACAAAAATAAAATAGAATTATTATATAGATTGACTGGATTAAACATTTTAATTTGAAAAACCAAATTATTAACCATCTATTTTGTAGATGTGCTAATTCCTTATGGATGATCATATATTCTACAATGACCACGATACTACTCGTATTTATCAATGCTCTTCTCTTGTCTTGATATCCTTAATGTAATCAAATAAATTAACATAATATACTTTACAATACTTTTCCCTTATTTTATTAAGTATGAAATGTTTAACAAATCCTATTTTTATGTTATATGGTAAAAAATATACAACGTTGCACAATACTTTCTCACATATAATAAATAATGTAATGTACATGTTGTCCACAACCAAAAATTTACCAAAATATTTCAACATTCACTTAAGTATATCAAATAAATACATTAATTTATTTAATATAATTTAGCAACAAATGCATCATGTTATTACAGTCGAAGAGTTCTTGTTGCTAAATAAAAAATAGCAAAAAATTAATTGCAATCTCCAGATATCCTTACAAAGACTTTTATATAATCAGATTTTAATGCTGATTCTGCATCAGAGTCTCGCAATATAAAATATATTAATGACATATTTAATAGAGGGAAGCATATCTCATTTGTATGGATATATATAATCGCATCAAATGCGATGAGCATAGAAAAGGCAGTCATTGCATATTTATATGTTCTACCATACAAATTCTAGATCGATATACATCTGTGCTAATTAACATACATCTTGTTTTGTAGACCATTAGTATACATCTTAATATATCACAATCTAATCTATTATTTTCATGGTGCAATTGAAATATAAAATGTCCGTAAATTTATTAAACAGCCAGTTTATTTATCCTTTTCTAGTTACTTTAGATTCGAGCTAAGTTAGACATCAGATCTAACGGAGTTTGTCACAGCGTATTTGAACTACTTTGAATGTCACGTGTAAGTTCAGAAAGACACATATTTACATGTTGATTTCAAATCACATTCGCCCTCAAATCACATGCCCCCTCACGATATATAAATATTATTATATAAATATAATTTTTTTTACTTCAAAGCACCTCTTCAGAATTTCTGCCCTTTGATTTAAAAAATTCAAAATATACGGAGAATATATCTATATCGAAAGAAACTTACTGTCAAAAGGAAAAAATTATTTATTAGTCCACCCTCGCCAAATCGAAGCGATACTAGCTGCTGCACTTGTTACCAGACCACCAGCAACGCTCTGATGCACTTGCATACTAGAAGACTGTTGACTAACCATCGCGCCAGAAGTAGGTACTACATTACCCATTTCGGGACAAGCGATACTTGGTACCTACGTACATACATGAATACAAGCAGAGAATCAATCGTGTTCTCATTGCCTGAAATGCATTACAGAAGCGTATATAACTTACAGAAGTATGACTTACAGCCTCCCATTCCCAACACAGGTCTTCTTCATCGGAAGCTGAATCATCGCTATTTTCCAAATCAGGAACTAATTGATTGTGAAGTTGTGCTATTACAGATGGATCAACTTCCATTGGTCCAATTCTATAATACGGTACATAGATAATCATAAATTTACAAATTCGATTTCATCTATTAAAATCAGTAAAATTATTATAAATTACCTTCCGAGATCACTAATTTCAGTATTGAGCAAATGCATTAAATTTTGTAACGTATGCATGGGATGTAAAACTTCTGTTTTGGTATTTTGCGTAAGACACAAATGTAATACATTACTATTTAGCCTTGCTACTTTCCTAGCAAATTTTTGGTCCGACAATTCATTTCCACAAAACTCTCTGTAAGAATATAAGCGGGATGAAGAAAATATTATAAACAGATTTGTTCATATAATATTAAAAATCAATAAAAATAGACAGGGAGAAAAAATATTTAGTACCTAATGAATGTATATCTACACATGTAAAGTATATAACTCTTGATACATACCCGCTAGTAAGTTTATATGGTAACCTTACATTAACATAATAGGCAAGAACATTAACCAATTGCGTAGCATATGTCAAAGCAGCACTAATGTTATACGCTGGATTGTGCATCGCGTTTTCTTTGTTCGCACCTGGTACTCCATCTTTATTTGCTGCAACTAAATGTAACACATTTATATTTATGTATAATAATATCGTTAATGTAAAAATACAATTACCCCAAAGAGAATAAGCGCCATAGTCTCCTGTCGCTGGCAACGTTGGTTCAACTATGCAATAATGGATTTCCAAAGAACTTTCTTTCTCGCTAATCCACCTACCCCGTACGTACGACGTACCTGATGCATCCGCTAATGCGCTAGTAAGGATATCCGAAGTGGCACTGTCGCTGTCTTCGCTGCTGCACAAACTATAAATAGTATTTGTAACATTAGCAATTTTTGAGAATTTTTTAGCAATTCTATCTCATTGTGCCCTTATTATCGAATTATTCAAATAGTTTTTTTGTTTCTAATTATTTTTATGTAATATAATGTAATAATGTAATAACAAATAAAATGTGATAATGTAAGAATAAGTTAGCATATTTAAAATTTACATAAATTTTATATATCTTCTATTATTAAAATCGATAAATTTTATGTTTAGAATAAAACTATTTCAAACTTTTCAATTTCTTTGAAGAGACGTTTTAGGTAAAAATCTAATACCTTCTATTTGGCTGGACCTTAGATAAGGGAAAAATGTATTGAATCAATTGCTTAGCAGCGGTTCTGATAACTTTCTTTAATTGCTCTCGCTTTCTGTCTACAGCTTCCTTCTGCTTCTCCTGCTTAATTTTCAAGCCATTAACATAACGATGTAGTTTTTCTATTCTATCCTCGTGTCGTGGCACTCGAAGAGTCAATTGGGAGTTGACATCTTTCAAAACATTCAAACGTTGATTACCTATGTAGAACAAGATTAAGTAATTAGCAAAAGAGATAATTAAAACAAATATCACCTGTAAAGTTTGAGTCCTACCTCTACCGATGCTCTGCCTTGTTTCATTTACTAGAGACTGAAGTAGTTTCACCCTTTCTTTACACGTGTTTATATCACAAATCTGAAATTAAAGGTTCAAGATGGTGAAACGTTACATCACTGTAGCAAGCGTATCGCACAGGAAAATATTTTACTTGATAATTTGCACGATTACATGTATCTGTTCAATTTACGTGATAATTTTCAGTACGACAGCTTTCATTTTAACTATAATAAAAAATACCGACTGTCGGCAGGAGACTTCTTCGTGCTCACGCATTAAAATAAATGTGTATCTATAAACAATAGTGCCCATTGTCTCTCTTTACATTATGGATAACAGCGTTAAAATGGAGGATAATTATTATTTCTACAGGTACCAGCTTATCCCTCTGCTTGTGCCTCTCGAGAGCTTTCATGCACTTCTCCTCCAGCTGGGCTCTAGCAGCCTTCAGCCGTACCAGCCGCATCTGTTTATCCGCAAACCTAGATAACATCATCGGTAATTATAACCACAGTTCGAGCATTTCCGGAGCATACATCGCCCGCGCTATAACGTATTCTCGGAAATAATCTCGCGCACCACGATGAGCTCGCTCGGGGTTCTTAAAGACGTAAAAAGGAAAAAAGTCAAAAAAAAAAAAATATCAAGCTCCGTTCGCGGGGAACGCGGGAAGAAGGGAGAAAAAGCGAGAGACGCACCGTTCCGAGTAGACGGTGTTGGAGTGTATAAAATCCCCATTTTGGATGCACTGACGGCAATAAAAAATCCGACGGCTGTTATGGCACAACGGGCACTTGAGCAGATTCATGCTCAGGCGGCTCGACGCGTCCTCCAGCTCGCTCGAGAGCTGAAAGTCCGCGGGCGCGGTGCAGGAGCCGTCGGAGCTACTCGTCGCCATAACCAACGGCAGCGACGGCAGCGACGGCGGCGACAGCGGCAACGGCAGCGGCGGCAGCAAGCAGCAGTAACAACGGCAACGGGAATACGACGGGCCTTCCTCGTCCACCGACTGGCTTGTGTGTTGTGTTGTGCCTCATCAGCTGATCCGCGACTGTTTACCCGTGCCGCCGCACATGCGCCCTACTCCATCAGTCTCTCGCCCATTCTCGTTGACGTCACGCGATGGTTTTCGACCAATGCCGTGTGAGGAGTTGCATTTTCATCAGCTCTCAAAATAATCAACATTTCGAAAGATAACTCTTATGAGCATATTTTAAAGAAATACTCACACAATTATCTATTTTCCAAAAATAAACTCTATGAAAATTAACTTTTATCAAATTAAAAATTTTTCTTTTTTTTTTTTATTATTTCTAACTTATCGAAATAGATCAAAATAAATATGAAAGAACGAACTATTAATTTAATACAAAAGGTACTCACGGAAAAATTTACATTAATAGCTTACAATATAATATGAATCTTATAATTTATTACTATCTTGTCTTTGATTTATTACTATCTTGTTGTTTCGCTAACATTACGTATGTTTAGGAACATTACATTTTCAATTTTAATTAAAAACTGCAATTTTATTGTTATCATTCGAATTTTATTATCCACCGAATGATAATTGTAGGAGAAAAAAAGGTAATTTTATGTCGTAAATATAATCATTTTTATTTAATTTTCTATCTTTTAATTTTTTAAACAATGCAGTTTATTTCCAGAAATAAAAATTTAAGATATTTGACGTCTTTCTGGCCAATCAGACGTGGATTTCATCAGAAGCGTTATATTGCGATTGGTTCGTGCCAAAGTATCGCATATGAACTATCTCAACTATTTGTAAATACACTTGAAGTTGGCGGTAAAATTTGGAACGAACTCGACAGCTGATATCCAACGGAGAAACATGGCGAAGTTAACCCATGTCATGTGGGGCCTGTCTTCAAACTTTGCGGCGAATCGGTATTTCTCTCGATTGTTGGCGTGAGTAAAATTTAAATTCTCTCGTTGACACGTTAAGTCTTATGTGATTATTTTACAACGTGCATTATATATTACCATAAAACGTGACGACTTATATAATTGTACATATTACAAGACATATTTTGTATGCATTGAAATATATATTCAGTAAATGTGTTGAAAAATATAGAAAATATAATCAGTATCGTGTGCGTCTAATAATGCCATTAAAAGCTTCCCGATTTATTCCCAGCTCACCATGGTACAATGCATCCATAGTTGCATCATCCCGAGGAGTGTCAACGAACATTGCTGCTAAACCAGTAGATGGCTTGATTATCAGCGACAGCTGCGTGAAGCGTTTGAAAGAAATAGCTGAGGATGGCACATGTTTGAGAATTACCGTAGAAGGCGGTGGTTGCTCCGGATTCCAGTACAAGTTCGACTTGGATTCAGACATACAGGAGGACGACAGGTGCGCATCCAGATACGCATAGATGCGTTAATAAACTCAAATAATAGACGGATTGAAGTCGCAGTGTCTGGAAAGACACTAAATCTATAAGGAAGAAAAGATACGCAAAGCTTTTCTGCAAATAATGTACTATCAATAGAAAAAAATCTTTGGTTTCTTGTGTTACAGAATATTTCAGAAGGATGGTACTAAAGTAATAATAGATTCGACATCGTTAGAGTACGTGAAGGGATCGACGATAGAGTTTCATACGGAATTGATACGATCTGCCTTTAGAATAATAAACAATCCTTTAGCGGAACAGGGATGTAGTTGTGGTGCTAGCTTTGCTATTAAGGTAGAGTAGATGGCGATGGGCACGATTACACTGGCTTGTAATTTAATGTAAATTTCAAAACTGTTTATCGAAGATTAATTATACTTTATTTATAATTAATACGCGCAAAGCAATAAAATTGCTTTCGCGAATATACATTAATTTTATCACAACACCTACTATAAACAGTAGCTGTACATATCTCTTTTTTAATATAGAAAGAACGGCTTATAATTTACAATCGTAGGTATCAGTTAATATTTTAGCTATAAATGGTCTAATTACATCTTGCAAGTGGTACCAAAAAAGGATTTATGCATCTCTTTGTTAATGAATTTTTAGTTTGTAAAATGTATCCTGTACCAAGTGTCGGTATATTGCTGTAAATAAGTATGAGCAAATAATCGTTGCACATATACAATACAGAAGAGTTAAACTTATAAAGTAAAACGTTCACGGAGAGAACGTTGTCGATGAGAGTTATTTTGATTTCATAAATAATGTAACACATTGAGTTAGAGAGCTCTTTAGCTTTTTCAGGCTAAAGACACGAGTATGCGTAAAACCAAGTGGTTTTCGGGCTATGTATGTACATAAAATTTATGAACGTGATTAAATCATACCACTCAATGGAATGTCAATGATTGTTCTTTGCAATTCTGACCTGGATCACTTCTGTTTTCCTTTTTTACTATTCTGAAAAAAATTATGCCTTCAATATTAAATTCTCTCACAAGAGATTGTTCCTCGTATACCCTGTGTGCATATCTTTACCTTATTAGCTAATTCAAATTTCAGTTGTTGTATCTCCTCCGTTTGGAAGATAAGTTTCTCGTTCATATTGGCAAGATGTTCGCTCATAGTATTGAGCTGTACCTTGTAATTCACCTCCTGCGTTTCTTTCTCTTTTTGCATACCATTATAATTGGAAAGTGTCTCTAATAGTGCCGCTTCGCATTTCTCTCTCTTCGATTCACTTGTATTTAATTGCACGTGCATAACTTCGTTCTAAAACACAAACGATAAATTTATACAACATCACATGACGAAGATGGCACACATTTACTGAAAATAAATTTTAAAATGTATGTTAATTACATTAGCGGCCATGGCTAAATTTTTTATATGATAGATGTGTTTTTCATTTGTTAATCTTTCAATTTCTTCTAGGAAATAATCCCTAAGTTTTAATTCACGAGCTTCGATTTCTTCTGACAAGGCAAAAGGTGCACTCAATTTTCCAATCTGTTAACAGAAAAATGATTGATATAATATATAGTTTAGTTAAACATGATAGATATTTTTAAGATAATAGAAACAAATGGTACACACCATATTATGAATCTCCACAGGTTTTAAAGCGTTGCCATCAATTTGCGAAGCTGCCGCAGCCTCTCTTTGTTCTAGTTCGTCATACTTTATCTTGAGTATATGATACTGAGCTTTCCAGTGATTAATTTCTTTTTCTAGGTCACATGATTTTGCATAGAGAAACTCATTACTGTCTTCCTGTGACTTTTGCGGTTTTCCTTCGCCAAGCGACTTGGACGATCTGCGCGAGGCAGACGGCGAGGAAAACGGTGACGGTTCTGTCTGTCGATGATTCGAGAGTGCCCCCCTCGCATCGAAATCGTAACCATCGCGCCTACCCTCGTTACTAGACCACGACACAGTCTCCTCTTGTTTCTGCCTGTCGTTTAACTTTCTCTGCAGGTCATTTCTCTCCCTTTCCAATTTGTCTATGGTGCTCTGATACTGACACTCTGACTCTACCTTTGACTTCTCGCAGTAGTCGATCTTGCATTCCAACTGCTGTATCCTTTCGTACAGACTTTCAATTTCGCTGTCCTTGTCACTGATCTGCGACAACAGTTGAGCATTCTCGACAATCTTCTTCTGAAACTCCTCATCCAAGATGTTGTTCGGTGGCGGCAGTGGCGGCGGAATCTGACTGTTGTTCTCCGATGCCTTGCCCTTACCCTTCTTGGGTTTATTCTGCGTCTTGTCGAGCTCCTCCTGCAGTACAGTTATACGCTTCGTCAGTTGCTGATTGCGAAAGGACAGGCTGTCGATCTCCTGCTCGGCCCTACGAAACTCCACCTCCTTCTCCTTCAGCTGATTCCGCACGTCGGCGTTCCGCGCCTGCTCCTCTATCACAGCCTTCTTCAGAACGTTCGCTTGCGCACGAATCTGCAAATGGTCATTTCCCTTTTAGACATACTAGTAAGTAGCAACGGATAGAGCAAAGGGCTATGACGATACAAAATCTGCTCTTTAACGTCTTACGAGAGAAATAGAGAAAGAGAGCAGCTCACTTTTGAGTATTCCGTGGCGATTTTCTGATACTTCGTCTGCAGTTGACCGTTGGCACCCTCCATACCTTCCTTCCCCGATCTACCTGCGCGTTGCCCGTTAACGCGCCTCGCCTCGCAGGTATCAGTCACACCTGGACATCACTCACGAGACCTTGGGGTGCTGCGCTCGCGGCGCCGGGGCATGCATCGCGCGCGTTTTCCTGGTGGTGACGTCGGCGCGAGCGCGAGCGCGCGCGCGCTCACGCGGCGTTGTTTATCGACGAGTCAGCACACCTCCGGGGGGGATATGCCCGACGGCGGGGTGGGACGAGGAGCGAGATTACGATTTAAGCCGCGATCGGCGAAGCCCCGTAACTGCTCATGAAACTCAGGTGCGAGACAACGCGGACGATGGATGCGAGGAGTGGCGAGGAGCCGAGCGGAAAACCGACGGGAAAAACGTGTACGCTCTCCCGAATGAAACGCCCCCACAACGGAACGCGATATGCCAGCCACACCGTGTCCCCTGCGTGCTCCGCGATCCGCGAGCGTCACATCGCCGGCAGAGCGGCTGGGGCGCTCGTACTTTCAAACGGCGACCTCGCGGGGGGCGGCACGCCGATACCGTATCGGCCGCGTATCACGCAGCACGCTCCTCGCAGTCGAGCATCGTCCGCACTTTTCTCTCCTCTCGCACGCCCGCCTTTTCGAGTGCAGAAGGTATAGCGCGGTGCAGCCGCGAGGAGCAGGTCGCTTCTTCTTTCTCTCTCTCCAATTCTTTCTCTCTCGTCGCGTAAATTTATGCAACGAATGATAATCGTCGAGAGCGCGCGAGAGATAAGGGGAGCCGAGCGAGAATCGGTCGACGCGAATTTTTAGGCCGGCACTTCCGGCCGTTTCCCCGGCGAGGAATTTCAATTTAATTATAGATATGAGAATTCTTATTTAATGAGGAGTATAAAGCGAAACTTTCGCTAATTGCTTCATTTCGTCGTTGCGATTTAAAAGAAATTGAAAAAGTTAATCACTGATGAGATACTATTAAAAAGCAATATTAATTTTAGATAAATTTTCGTAACAGGTAAATTATCATGAAAGGAGACGTGGAGTAATGAAAGAATATTGACATTGTCGACTTTTTAGCATCGAAAATAAATCTCAACAAGTGTTTTAATTAATCCAATCAAATCTTTCATATTAAAATTGTAAGAGGTAAAAGAGGAATTACAATGCAAGTTACCACAAATAGATATTTTGTATTTTTTAAGTAATTGAATATTTTTGACTTAACAATAATCTGAAAATAATATACGTATTCTTATACATTTATAAAATAAAATATCGTCAATTTAAACAATTATGACTTGTACAATTGTACATTATCGTTTCTCAAAACAGCAGATAACAAAACGAATCGCTTTGTATTTGAGATGTTATTACGCCGCAAAGTGTGTCGCAATAAATATCACGATGATACAAAAGATATCAGAAAGATGAATCGTTTTCTGTTAACCGTCGAATTTCTTATCTGTGCAACTGATTGATTCACTACTCGTGAAGCGGGTATCTCGTGCGGTTTATTCACAACGATTTGAGCGAAGAGAGAATAAGAATATATTAGATTAACGTTATGATCTCAATTTAACGATAATTTAACGACAATTATTTCTTGAAGAATAAATCTCAATGCATCAGACTTCAGATTCTTTGTTAATTCGGAAATGATTCAGCTACCTATATATTGCTTTCGAGAGCGCGGATCAACGGATTGCGCATTTGTATGACGGAGTGCGTGGATCAAATAATTCAAGTAACAAAATACAATGTCGACTGTTTAATTGCACTTGCATTAATGCGCTCGAATTATGTAGCAAGTGTGTCTTGAGTAAACAAGTAGCAATCGCTTCGCGTGTCGCACTGTTTCTTAAAATGCATTCGCGACACACACAAAATTCGTGAGTGAATATAATATGCGCATAAATTTCTTTCATAAGACTTGGGCCGTTTCGTAGCGGTTTCGCAGAGGTCGGAGAGAAAGCGCTCGGCGATCATCGACGACTCAGCGCGCCATTCCCGGGTCTGCGTACCATTCGTTCCGAGCGCTGACTGACCGTCGGAACATACCGAGCATACAGACAACGGAACTCCATATACCGCACGATCACATCTTACCATATGGAACACAAGAGTTATCGACTCATGTGAATAGCTCATAGAAAAGTTCAAATGATAATATTTATTGCGCGCGATTGGAAAAACGAGAGTTATGTGTTATCGTTTCGTTGAGATATTATGATACATGTGTGTGGCAGTTGTTTCTTCACTTGCATAATTGAATCGTGTTATATGTATGTATTTTAATAATATTTCGCATATCTCGCCGGAATACGTTTATACGCCGTGCATTTGATGGATTCGCATCGCTCCATCGTCGCGAGTGATCAACGTTCGCGCAATTGTAATTAACTGCGAGTGGAATTACAAGTGCAACGAACGAATTCGAGAAAGGGAAGAGAGACATGGATATTATTCAGCTGTTGCGCATCGTACCTGTAAGTTGTCAGATTATTTTATATTTTAATTAGTGACAAGGTGAAATATATTTCCCTCCCACGGGTACGACCTTGGCGCGGTGGGAGGGCCCTAGTACCCAGATAGAATATTATCCAAGCAAAACTCTTATTCCGCCTGGATAATAATCTTGGGGAAGCTAACGTACCCCCGTCGTCGATTTAATTAAATAAACGAACCGCAGCCGGTTCGTCGGGTTTGCTTCGGGAGTGCCGTTCAAGTTCAAATCGGACTAAAGAACTTTTTCCAAGATCATTTCAAGGAATATCCTTTCGCGAGAGACTTTCACTGGTAATTAGTCCGCGCGCGATTGTAGTTAATTATCCGCGTTTTTCGCGAGTGTCCTGTGCGACGGGAAAAGAAGAAGGAGCCCTGACAAGTTTCAGATATTTCTAAGAGGAGGAGGAGGTCTAGGAGAGGCCGCGGGCTCCGGCGGAGCAACCTTCGGGTGAGTGTCATTTCTTATTTGCATACAATTAATCGTTCTTTCCCATTATTCCGATTGTTTTATCTTTATAAACTAGAAATAATTAAAAGAGAATATTATCCAGAAAAGAAATTATTTAAAATTTTATTCTTGCGAAGATCGCTTTTCGGAGAAAAACGATCCTAGAAGGATTAGAAAATTATTATGTTCAGCATTAATACGACTGTTCGATCCGCATTTTATTTGACGCCTTTTAATAATTTTTTTATTATGTTTTATTTTTTCTATTTATTTTAATTATTGTATCAGTAATATTCGTAATCTAATATATATTAATATACATATTATATGTATAAAATAAAATAAATTAAGATTAATATTATAGGTATAATTAAATAAAAAGAAACGTTTTATTAAAATTAATCGATAAATCCAATTTTCCGATAAGTTTCATTTAATTCTTATAGTTTTTCAATTTCATATTTAATTAATTTTTTAAATCTTTTTCTCGACGAACGAGACGTGTCGAAAAGTGTGCGATACTACCGACGTGCGACATGCGATACGAGATTGCGAGGAATAAAATTCAATCGAGCGTTCAGAGATGTCGCCACCGATACGATTCGAGTGCAGGCAGTTCAACTCACGAAGAAGAAGCGCGCCAGTTTGCGTTTGATTTTTCGGCCGGGCGGTTTCCGAGTTTCTCTAACCGACCTTTTCGGACCGTGTAATACGAAATACGCGCGCGTTTCGATCGAGACGGTGTCGTAACGCGAATTACGGACTTTCGGCTTCACCCACGTCTCGAGACGCATCCTTCGAATCGCTCCGTTGACGACCCGCCGCCATTTGGTAAGAATCCTTCATCTGCCCCTATCTACGCGATCGAGACTTTTCTCTGCTCTCTGAAATCTCAGTTGTCCCAATATTCGTGTTTTCGAACCGCGTATTCGAATATTGTATATCGCTGACACCGCAGTGAGAAATGAAATGCGATGAGATACGCGACGGTGACGACGGTGACGACGGTACGCAGCGCGGTCGAAGAGCGAGGTAGAGAGATATACGCGTATAAATTTACTCCTCTCGCGGACGCGTGGCGCACGGATTTCACCGTCTTTATCTCGCTCGGGAATCGGATCGCGCCGTGAATGCGAGACGAAAATGCTAAAATGTTCCGCGCATTCGTCTAGGCTCCTTCGCATCTTCCCTTCTCTTCTCTCTCTCTCTCTCTCTCTCTCTCTCTCTCTCTCTCTCTCAGCGTGCTTATTATTCTCCGTTTCTTTCCGCAGCGAAGACGGACGCGACGTATTTGTCGGCGGATACAGCGGGTCTTCCATCGTCCTCTCTCTGCACACCCCTCTTCTCCACGGAACGCGCAGCCCTCCTGCCGGAAGTGAGGACCTCGGGATGGAGTCAGCGGCCGCGCCGGTGAGTCGATTTTTTTTCCACCTTTTCCTCTCGCCTCCTCGCATCCGAGATGCCGAGATACGTTTACGTATAGCTCAGCATTAGTCACGCTCGTTGGAGCCGCCTTCTCGGGGTGATGTTCATCCCGAACGCGCGCCGCATTAAGCAGCCACCCCCGCGTCAAGTTCGCGCCGCGTGCGTTACGCACCGTCTCTAGAGCGCGAATTGTTCTGCTCGTCCAGTAAACGAGATGAATCGAGGTCTGTTAAATTGTTGTAAATCTGTAAATATCATTTCGCTCGATGTATAGGTATGTTTCTCTCGCATTGAATATATCGTTATTTTGATATTTAACTCAATTAAATCGCTAACGTCAATCTTAACTTGAATTTCTAAAAAAAACTAATGCCCTGTATATACTATTTATAACTATATATCTGTATGTTATAATTCTATATTGATTATATACGTGTACATAAAAATTGAATTAGTGTGAAAAAAATTTCTCGGTTTTAAATTTAAGCACATATTTTGGAAAGAGGATAGGAAATTAAATTTGCAAAATAATATTGAATTATAGGATACGGAAAAAATATCGCGATAACAATAATAAAATAAAACTACATGAATAAAAATAAGAAATGTACTCTTTTTTTATGACGCTTTATCATGACGTCAATCTCTAATATTTTAGAACACATATTATTATGAAAATGAACAATGTGCATTTTTACCAGTCACATCAGTAAGATTACAATATACGTTGTACAGTTATTATAATTATTTCAAATTCTACTATATAAAAGCTTACGTTAAGTTAATTTTCTGTTATATTTACGGTGACCATTCGTCCTATATTACAGAAGACAGTTCTTTATTTTAGATCTGTGTCTTTTAGATTTATTTTTTTCTTGAAAACTCACTTTTGTCCTTTATTTCTGAAAAGTCCTATAAAATGTCCTGTATTTCAGTCTTTATCACCTTTGTACATTTTATGTAATATTTAAAGATATGTTTCTTTTTTGTCTATAATTGTTTTAGTTAAAAAAAATTTTTTTTTCAAATAAACATATATTCAGGAAAAAAATATTAATGATAATAATAAATTTACCGTGCACTTATTTGTGAAAGAAGAGTATGTGACGGTGTCCTTTATTTTTCTCAAAGAACGATGGTCACCGTAGTTGTATCTAAAAACTGCTACATCGATATTGTAATTTTTATTTCAAATGTATTGAAATGGACAACTTGCATAAATGCAACTCACATGCAGGCTGTAAAATGTTTTTTTTTATTTCAGTGAAATTTAATTACGTTAAATTGTACATTAAAAAATTCGAAAAATTGCAATAATTCTTTTGTAAAATATAAAACGTACGTGATATCTTTGAACAAAAATATTATAATTTTCAAATAATATCCCAGTATATCTATATTCCAGAATAACAAAAACTTTATTGCTATCTTTGCTATTTCCTTCATGTTTACTTTAATTATATTCGATATTTCATTATATAAAAAAAATTATTTCTATTAGACGTTTATATGAAAACTGTTAGTAAAGTCAGTTTTCCGTATTTCACGAATCAACAGTCAAATAAGCAGTTAATTGACTTTGGAACGTTTTTCCAACTGCGTCACAAAATTATTTCCGCGGGCAAGTAATTCCATATAACCATTATGCTATAAAGGGAAAAATTTAAATACGACCGGGCGTCTTCGATTACACACGCTGGCTTTCAGTTACGTTTTACAAAAAGAGAACGTAATGACGCCATGTCCTAGAGGAGCGCGTTCGGGCAGTGTTTAGCGCGACGCGATTTTTACAGCGGCGATAAAATTACAAACAGAGCGTGTGGAAAAAGTCAACTTTCGAAAGCGGTGGAAAGCGACTCGGTGATATCCTGGGTATCGGCCAAGAGGTGTCGTCGCTCGAGAGTTCGTGTGTGTCGACCGGCCGACAGGCGAAAGATGCTTTCTGGAAGTGTCCACGTTAAAGTACGCGTTACGGAGTAGGAAACCGCCACCGCTGCTCGACCGCGAACATTTTCGGCTCCTTTTAACCCGACATCGAGGAATTTACAATCGCGAAAAGAGGCAGGAGAGAGAGAGAGAGAGAGAGAGAGAGAGAGAGAGAAGAAAGTCGCGTGACCCAAAACTTCGGGATAAAGATGAACGTCGGAGGGTGGCGTTCGGAGCTCGCCTCCGAGGGCGAGAAGCGATATAGGAAATAGCTGAAACACTCTTTTCCTTATTCCGGTCCGGGAAATTTAATCTTTTTACACTGGTCGCGCACGTTCAAACAGTCGCGTAAAAATCCGCCCATCACGCGCATTCATCGGATAACATCATGTCCGCAGGAGGAATTTTTCCGATGGTATGAAACTGTTGTCCTTTTCATTCCTTTCCGTTTTGGCATTGCTCTTAATTGAGCGTTAATATTACACGGATATGCGCGCAGCGTATCCGAATCATATTTTTTATCAGAATCTGTGGAAATGGCCCGGAAAAAGGTATCAGTCGCGTAACAGAATCCGTATAAAAAACTATTTGGATCAGTTACATTGGTATCTTTAATTCTTTATTGCATGATGTCTGGCATTTTAAAATTAATTTTTCTTTTGAATATAATTATACTTTATTACGTGAATCATACATAAATTATTTTATTAAAATATATTTTTATTTTATTTGATAACAGACTATATGTATATATACAATATTTACACATTATTTACGCATTACACATTAAGTAACTATATATGTATATACATATATGTATATACATATATAGTTACTTAAATGTATATTATATTTTTAAAAAAATTATTTTTAACATTGGCTTTATGCATCACAAAATTTGTTTGCGTATTAAAATATATATTAAATTAACTTTGTAATAATTCTGTAATTATGGAAAATGAAATTATTGCCGTTTCTCTTTCTTTAAATATAATTTTCAATGTTTTGAGATTAAAAAAAATAGATAATTTATACCGATGATGAATAAATGGATAATAATACCACCGTGCATACAATCACTATTCTTTTGGTATTCTTCTGGCTTGTTCTGATGATAGTATATCGTAACCTTGTTCCGTACTCTTCTCATCCTTACCTTAGCTCTCGTAGCACTTCCCCCTCGTGCACGGACACACTGTTTGTATCTCGTTACCTAGCTATTTGGTTATGATTTGATAGCGCCTCCCCTAGAACGATGCAAATACTCGGAGATTGTGAGAGAGAATCGAAAAATTCTCAAGAGAAGTTAAACAATCGGAGATAATAGCAAATGAAATTTATTAATCTTATAAAAAGTTCTAAGTCGAGATTTTTGAAATTTTTATTTCATTTTTTTTTCAAGGCACTTAATTTAAATAGTTTACAATATTTTGTTGCGACGTATGAGAAATATAGTTATAACAGTTTAATGAGAGAGAGAGAATATTTATTAGCTGCCAGAGGTATACTGCAATAGAAATAAAACCAGCAAGAAGATTCAAGAGACGAAATCTGCGAAGGTCGCGAAGAATTTGGTATCTTTGCTTACTTGCGCCTTGAAATTTTAATACGTATGTCGCGGATTTAGTTCGCGACCTATATTTCTTTGTAGTCTATTACGTTTCTCGAACTTGCGCATAATATAGCAACAGCAGAAGACTGAAATCGAATCAATGATTTGTAATTACGGAAAATGAAATTATTGTAGTTTCTTTAAATGTAATTTCTAACATTTTGAGATTTGAAAAAAATGCATGATTTACACCGATGATGAATACACTGAGAGAAAAATATAGTTACTTTTGAACTTAACCACAATTTTCGAATATTTCTAACACGAAATATGATTAACTCAACTATATGCATAATTATGTTAACCATAATTATCATTAGAAATATTCGAAAATTGTGGTTGGGTCCAAAAGTAATATATTTTTCTCTCATTGTCAGTGTGAATGAACGAATGGATAATGCCACCAATGGATAATCACCATTCTTCTTGTATTCTTCTGTATTCTGGTTTTCTATAATTGTTATTATTAATACCGTGGCAGACGAAAAGTCCAGATGGATACGGAAGTGATACGATTTCGATCGCGTTCCATTGTTTATCGTCAACTTCGGATCCAGATAGCGAAATGAGGGGTCGGGGAACAGCCTCGATACTCGTCTGTAGAGTGCTTTCGTGTCTGGCTCCTGAAGCTCCACGTTCGGCGTGTATACGTGCCCCAGGTGGTTGTCTCAAATAACGCCACCTAAAGCGAGTAACTGGATACCGGGGATCCTGCGGGTGTTTGAACATAGATTGTGTTACGCGTGCCCACGCGTTTTTAGATAATCTCGCGTCCTCGCGAATAATGAAGCTAGTTCCCGATTTCCTAGTAAAATAGTTTAATGTATACATATATAGAAAATGTGAAGCGCAAGAGTAAAACGGGTGTCGATCATTTGCACGGTCCATTTGAGGGCATGACTTAAAATGGATTTATCTTATTCTTACGAATCGTTCAGTTATCTCCGCACGAACGATTCAATATTAGGTCAATTCACTTCTCTGATTCGATCATATTTAAGTAAGGAATTTCGAATTAACGCTTTTAAAAGATCAGTTGTAGAAAAAGAAAGTGAAATAATCGAATGGCTTCATCCGCGCCATATATTCGATTGAAATATACTCGCGTTCGTGAAAAGACGAGACTACGGACTCGCGAAACAGGCAATGAGCGAAACAACAGTTGGAGAGAACGAGGGACGTCTTTGATTTTCTAATGGAATTTCAAAGCTCCTCCGTCGGGAATTTTCATTGATTCCCGTTGAACCGTTACCGGTTTCCCCGCGAGCAAAGGGATGGGTGCAAAGACGCCTTCCTAGGTAAAGGGACGGCGGGGGTGCAAGGGGAAATAGAGGTTCCGGCGCACACGATCGTTCGTCGTCATCGTCGTCTTCGTCGTCGTTCTCGTCGTTCGTCGAGCGGAGAGCTTTGTAATTTTAATTATTTCATTAGTGGAAATCCTTCGAATATACAAAGAAAGGAAGGGACTGGAGGTGGGGTTTCTCGCGGGTATTTCTCTCACGCCCAAAGGAATCCGTTCGCCGTTGTCGTCGCTTCTATTTTTCTTCCGTCGTCCTTCTTTTCCGCCATGCCTTCCTCTCGCTCTCTCCCGCCTCCAGCACCCGCTCCCTTTCACCTCTGGATTTGTCGACATTTCCACGGCTTTACACCTCTATTCAATGGACAACGTCCTCACCTCTCTTTATCTATGATCAATTTTCGAATGTGTTGTGAACAACGAAGTTATTTTCTAACGGATAATCGACTCCGCTGTTTGCAAAGGACAACAGTGTTCGTTAATTAATTCTTTAACGACAAATTTTTTGACAGAAACATGGAAGTAGATTACTTTTTTAATTGCCAAGTACCAATTTAAGTCTGTACCTATAAGTCTCAAATTAAAATTTTATCGAAGCAAAATCCATTTTAAATTGTCTGAAGATTATGGATTCGTTTTTTACGTCGGAAATTTCTTATTTCTAATCAATCCCACACACAATTGCTCGTAAGTTGTCTTAATATCTTTTGTGGAGAAGAGGTAGATTTTTAATTCTTTAAAAAAATTAAACAAAAAAGCGATATTTGTTTTAACACTTACACGCGCGCATACACACATTGAATCGATCGTCTCCGCAGAAGCACTTCGTCCTCGTGAATTTGCGCCGAGTGACGCGAGTCGCGATGACGGTTATCGCGGCGATGCGATCGCCACAGATACGTGACATTAGCCCGTAATTTAAAGCATGACGCAGATAATCGAATACAGGACACGTAACAAGGGTCGAGCATCTCCCGGCGCGGAGTGTGCAAGCGCCAGTGGTAATTTAGGCACCATTGCCTTGGTCAATAGCCAATTCCTATTTTGGCTCGTCTCCAGAGTGGAGGGGGGGGGGGAAGCTTTCTCGTTTCAAATCGGTTTCGAG